>ML794250.1:130539-178843 GCA_009831015.1 Picea engelmannii
AGGGACCTTATGACATCAAGGCCATGGTTGTAATCTCTCTTTCACATTTAATATGATACAGTAATATGATTCTTTCCTATAAAGCTTATTGTGTTTTATTGTATGATTCCTTGATCACATACATAGGTTTATATTGAGTTTATACTATTACTATCACTTTGGTTGGTTGCATTCTTTTGCAGGATCATCATTGTATGAGCATTGGAATGGATCTAGGATGTCGATGGCGAGAGGAAGCGACATTTAAACGGTATGTCACTCATCCCTCTTTAGTTAGTAAATTCAATATTTAAAACTTAAGGAAAGCGTCATGTTTTGGTGTGTTTTGTTCTAGATCTAGGTGGATCTAGGGAGATCAGTTAGTGTCCGCACCTACCGATTTGTCCATTAACACCATGTGTGATGTACGAATGTTGATGTCAACAACACAGATGTTGATTCATCCCCTGCTGATTGGGCTAGGTTGACCAAACTTTGACCGTGAATATATTTCAATCTGTAACTCCATTTGACGAGCCATTTGCACTGTTAGAAAGATTGCGACACACTCTTCGAGATCATGTCATTTTCACTGAGTTTTGGGAACTTAATTTTTTCCCTTTCTCTATCTGCTGAAGCCATTCTGAGCATCCCAAGTTGTCTCTATGAGTTCCGAGTTGTTCTTAGCCTTCTTTGGATCCTTTTTGGATCACGCCTTCCCACTAAGATCTTTTTGGAGCACCAAAATCTTTCATCAATCAATAGGTAAGTGAGGGAAGAGTCCCCTCACTTTGTCCTTCTCTATCCACTTTGCCTTGCTTGGATGTGTGCCCTTTAATCCTACTCGAATATAATCAACATAACCCCTGCGTGAAGTCCTCGTCCTTCTATCCAGGATGATATCTTCATGTAAATCATCCAAGTACTCAGGTTCAAACTCATCAAATGAAGGTATTGAAACTTCCTCATCTTGATCCATGATCATGGGAGGCTCAAAAAGTTTCAAGTTCTCAACGTTCACAACTGAGTAAATCTACATGTAAGGTGGAAGATCCAAATGAAAAGCATTGGTACCGCTTTTCTCCAAGATAGTGAAGGGTCCATAATGAATGGGATTGAGTTTCTTTCCTTCACTCAGGACAATTTACATTTACATCAATTTTGGAAGGATCAATTTTTAATTGTCCTCCTCCTACAATATGACCTAAGTACACAAGTGCAATATTGCCAAATTCACATTTAGACGGGTTTACATACAACTTTTCCCTTTGCAAAGTATCCAATACTTGCTTTATATGCCTCACATGTTCATCCCAAGTCCCGCTAAAAATAAGAATGTTGTCTAAATATACAATCACAAAATCATCTAGGAAAGGCATGAATGCATCATTCATCACACACATGAAAGTTGTCAGAGAATTACAAAGCCCAAATGACATAACTAACCACTCAAACAATCCCTATTTGGGTTTAAAGGCAGTTTTCCATGCATCATGTTCTACGACTATGATTTGATGATATCCACTGTGCAAGTCCAACTTAGTGAAATAAACAAAATTCTTCAATTGATCAAGTAAATCATCTATACGAGGAAGAGGGTATCAATTTTTCACCGTGATTTTATTTAAGGCTCGGTAATTGACACACATTCGCCATGTGCCATCTTTCTTTGGCACCATCACGATCGAAGAACCACAAGGAGATGAAATAGGCCTGATGACCCCTTGATACAATAAGCCCTGTACCTACTTCTTGATCTCTATCATCTCCACAACTGACTTCCTGTACATGCCCACATTAGGAAGAGGAGAATCCTGCTGAAGATGTATCTCATGTTGAATTTCCCTCTTAGGAGGTAAGCCATGTGGTTTCTGAAAAATATCATCATACTTAGAAACAATATCAATTAATTCTTTTTTATGAGATGGATCACATCCTTGGAAAGCGTCGAATGTTATGACATCTTTCTCTTACGACCATGGGTACATATCTCTTATTAGTGTTTATGAGTCTTCATTTTCCCTGCACTAACAAGTGTTGTATTTACCCTCATGCTGTGAGCTCTAAAAATATATTCCACTCCCCCTTTAGTAAGGTGGTATTTGTTCTCATGATGAAAGAAGACTGCTTTTCTATCACAAAGATAAGGACTCCCCAACACTATGCCACATATATCAAGTGGTACAACATCCAAATCCACTTCATCAATCAACTTTAAAGCAATAGCAAATTTGATGCTACATTGTTTGGTGACATTAAGTTTTGCTTTATCACATACCCAACCAAGAGGATAAGGCTTTAGATGTGGTTTCATTTCAAGACCCATATTCTTGACAAGTGCTTCAGATATTAATTTTACTTGGGAACCTAGATCAAATAATGTATCTATATTAGTGTCTTTAGATACAACTCTTATGTGAAATAATTCATTCCTCTTTCATTCATCATCATGAGATTCATTATTGGAACTTGAACTAACATGAAGAGAATATTTACCTTGTACTCCAACCACTGTGATCTTTCCTTCATCTCCTGAATCGGAACCAAGATCTTGTTGCACTATAGCAACTGTTTTTGTCTTGCCCTTTCCAGCGAACTATTTCGGTTTCTTTTCTGGATACAGTTTCCAATAATGTTTTTCATCGTCACTGCTTCTCTTGCAATGAGTGCAAGATGGCTTTCCTCCT
Source organism: Picea engelmannii (assembly GCA_009831015.1). Classification (NCBI taxonomy): domain Eukaryota; kingdom Viridiplantae; phylum Streptophyta; class Pinopsida; order Pinales; family Pinaceae; genus Picea; species Picea engelmannii. The sequence goes on from ML794250.1 coordinate 133,206, forward strand.
TCTCTCGTCACTGTGGTGGTCTTCTTTTCCTTCCTTTTAAACTTCTTAAAAGTTTTATGTGGGATATTGGAAGGTTTCTTCGTGGGATCTTCTTGAACATGCTTCCCCCTATTCTCAAGGTGAGTGGCTTTCACACAAACTTCGTCAAGACTAGTAGGGTTAAACAAGAGAAAATTATGACGAATATAACTGTGAAGTGCACCAATATACTTCATTAAAGTTTCATAAGAATCCAAAGGAATGTTCAATGCAAGAGCTTTCTTCCTAAACTCTTCTATGAAACTTTGTACAGTTTGACCTTTACTTTGCCTTAAAGTTTTCCATTCCATCATTGCTTTATGTAAATACCCTAATAGATAAATTGCTTCCTTATCGCTGATTTAAATTCCGACCATGTGGAAAGAATATTACCACACTTACTTCTGTCTTGAATCTTTCTCTCCCATCATACGAGAGTGGTGCCTTCCAACCGAAGAGAATCCAATTGCACTTTAACTTCTTCTTCATCAATATGTTGAATATGACAATATACTTCAACCTGTCGGATCCAATTATCTAGATTTTTAGGATTAACATCTCCATTAAACATAGGTAAATCAAATTTTACATCAAGCTTTAATAACGGTTTCTTAAAAGAGGCTTTATGGCTATAATGATGAGAATGATGAGAATGCTCAGAGGAAGAAGAACTAGAACTTGAAGGTGAAGATGGAGGCTCAGGAGGATCTCCTCCAATATTTTGGTTTACCGAAGCATCATCACCTGCATGTGCTTCCTTTTTCTTCCCTTTCTTCTTCATCCTCTTCTCGAAATATCCATACATTCGTTCAACCATTTCTGACATGCGATAAAAGACCATCTGAAATTTTTTCTCCTGTTCATCATTCTTGTCCTCTTCTACCATTTTCTTCCTTCGAGATGTACGACCAAATTTAGGATTGAAAGTATTAAGAGTTCCTTCACCTTGCTTATGCTTGGCCCTAGTAAGCATTCACACTCAACAATTCGAGTCAAAGATGACTTCTCTGATACCAACATGATCCAGGATCTTTTCATCGAATGACTTATAAAGAATTGCATTAAATGAGCATAAATTAAAGTGGTCCATTAAACAAGGAAAAGATCAAAATGAAGAGACATAAGCATCAAATCTAAACACAAAAACTTGATAATGGAGTTCATCCCTGGTGGACTATGTCTCCGGGTCCTGCTCTCAAAAGGGTAGGCTCTTTCATTAACTCAACAAAAGAATTTGGCAAATTACATAAGTATACGTCATTCTGAAATCAAGATGCAGAAATAATGCTCAGATCAGAAAACAGACAACACCACTAAATTCGTGGTGTCGAATTACCCAAAAATGACTGTCTCCACGCCTCGATCCGACTCTAGCACTCCCAAGCCCAAGAAGAAATTTGTCTCAGTTTCTATGCCACTCTGCAACCTGCATTAATGTCTGGACTGCATCGATTATGTGCCCAAGAGATCGTACCGTACGTGCACCTCCCCCCACTGGCTGGGAGAATTCACCTTTTAATATTTGTTTTCGGCATTGGTTATAATGTATGGCCTATGTCCTGTTGGTTTGGGTGGATTTGTTAAGGCGCATATGGGGGAGGAGGTCCTAGGGTCAAACCCGCGGGCCTCCCCCTTTTGGACTTTGTATTGTTACAATATATAATTATAACATATGGTTTGTTCGCTATAGTTAGCGACAACGCTATCCATATCCCAACGATTTAATTGTGGCCAAGTTTGGCGTGGTCCACCAGATTTGGCGGACCCACCAAACTATATATTTTTTATATTTTTCTCACAGATCGTCATTGAGCATTTCCTGTCTGCCACTTGGTAGCCTCTGATTGGGCCATGTGGAATAATCTTACTGGGCCATGTTATCCCTTGCCAAGTTAGCATGCCATGTCAGCGTATGAACTGTATGCACTACCATGTGGCACGATCTGATTGGTCCACGGATCAGCCCAAAAATGCCAAAACTGGGTGACATGTGGTAGCCTTTGGTGCTGCCACATTGTCATGCTGACGTCAGCATGCCATGTGTCACCTTCCTGCTCTTGCCATGTGTGTTGTATGGATGCTGACATCATCTATATAGATGTTTATGTCAGTAGTACGGATGCTGACTCATCCCCTGCTGACTGGGCTAGGTTGACCAAACTTTGATCACAAATATCTTTCAATCCGTAACTTTGTTTGACGAGCCATTTGCGTCGTTAGAAATCTTGTGATGCACTCTTCGTGATCATTTCATTTTCACTGAGTTTTGGGAACTTTGAATTTTTTTCCATTCCTCTATCTGTTGAAGGCATTCTGAGCGTCCTGAGTTGCCTCTGTGAGTTCTGAGTTGTTCTTAGCCTTCTATGGATATTTTTTGGATCACCAGGCTACATGGAGTGCCTAAGGAAATATTTTCAAATAGAGATCCAAAGTTCACATTCAATTTTTGAAAGGGTTTGTTAAAAGTATTTGGGACAAACCTAAATCTCAGTACATCGTATCATCCAGAGTTAGATGGAAAAATTGAGAGGACTAACAGAATAATTGAGGACATGCTTATAACGTATGTGATGGACTAGCCATCAAAGTGGGAATATTGTATTCATTTAGTCAATTTTTCTTACATTAATGGGTATTAGACCTCATTGAAAATGAGTCCATTTGAAGCATTGTATGGCAGAAAGTGTAACACGTCAGTGAGTTGGGATAATCCAGCAGATAGAGCAGTTGTTGGGCCGGATTTGTTAATGGAAATGGAAGAGAAGATGGCAAAGATCAAGCAGAATTTAAAAGCTTCCCAAGATAGGCATACAAGTTATGTATACAAGAATAGAGTGTTTAGAGATTTCAAAGTGGGTGAACATATGTTCTTAAAAGTGAAAGCAAAGAGAAGTTCACTAAAATTAGGGAATTGCCCAAAGTTGGTAGCAAGATAATATGGAACTTTAAAATCTTATAAAAGATAGGGATAGTTGCATACTTGCTAGCATTTCCTACATTCATGAGAGTGCATAATGTATTTTGTGTGACATTATTAAAGAAATATGTGCTTGGCCCTAACTACATAATTGATTGGAATGTGATCTAGGTGGCGCACAAAGGGGATTTCCAAGTGGAACTAGTATGCATCCTAGACCCGAAAGTCAAAGTGCTCAGGAACAAAGCCACATGGATGGTAAAGGTTCAATGGAACTTCTATGGTCTTGAAGATGCTACATGGGAGCATGAATAAAACATGCGGGAAGAATACACACAATTTTTTTATAATTTTGAAGAAAACATAATGCAAGACTCCATTTTGAGCAGCTAGAGTTCCAAAACCACATCTAAGAGTCCTAGCCAATTGCGCTTGGGACCGTGATAAAATAATGGCTCATTCCTTGGATTAATCCTAATAAACAAATGGTACATTCCTTAGATTAGCCCTGATAAATGAATGGTACATTCCTTTGGTCGACAAATTGAGAGGGACAATAGATTATGGTTGGAACTGCTGTTGGAGTTGTGAAAGTGCAGAATTTTATTTTCTAAGTATTGTGATGTAAATTTTCATATGTGTATATCGACATAGTGTGCACCGAGGACGACACACAATTGTAGGGGTGGGGGAATGTAACATACCCAGTATAATCCCCAGTTTAATTAATGCTTAATGTAGATATAATATGTGGCTATGACCAAGCGATGTATATGCAAATGCATTTATGAATTATAATAATAAAATGTGATGCTAGCTGGCAAGGGGACATGGAAAAATATGGGGGATGAATTAATCCAAAAGAGAGGGGAGGGTCAAGGAGAATGCCTAAGAGGGGTCCAAGAGGGAATTACCCATGTCTAATTATTCACCCACATTCCTAAATTTTAATATGATTATGTATTGAACTCTAGTTTCTGATTGAGTGTTCTCAAAGCTAACCATTGAATACATGTAAGAGGGTGGGCGTGAGTGGTCACATCCCACAGTTATTGGGAGCATGGGGGGCTGAGTACAATCAACTTGGGGAAGTTTGTGAGTCAAGCAAGCAAGCCAAAGGAGAGGAAATTCGTATGGACAACTACAACAATTTTACACATTGAATTTTAGGGCATAAACAACAAGTAGAGAGCAAGAAAGGTAGCTTGGAGCTGGAACATCCGTGGAGGGAGAAATCTAGAGCATGCTAGAGCATTTTTGGAGCAGTTTGGAGCTGAATATTGAAGAACTAAGCTTTCAGGCTTGAAGAGTGAACTCCTGTGTGAGTTTTACTCTAATAACAAGTGTTTGTTGTTGTTTGTTAGTATTTTTTCCTAGCAACAAGTTCCCTTGAGTTCCCAACTGAGATATTTCTGGTTACCTGTGCTAGAGAGACCTTGATAAATGTATGGGATGCCCAAGGGACTGAGATAAGTGAAGGGGTACATTCCTTCAGTTGAGCAGGTTAAGAGAAAGAAAGCTGATGGAAAATCATGATAGTTGTAGGAAATTATCAATGGGTTTTGGGATTTCCGAGCTGTGAATGGATAGTGAGAGAGCACCCTCTTTTGTGGATTACTAGCCTCATCTTGGGGGTGACTTGTTATTGATATTTGGAGCAATAGGTCTATGGTTGGGTGGAACGTCCATCCCAAGCAGTTGGTTCCACAACTAATTTGAAAGATAAGTGTTTTATCTATTTTCTGTCTTGTATTTATGAGTTAAAATGTTGTGCATGAACTCTATGTATTTGAGAAGAATTTATATGCTGCTATAATGACTTGTCAGCTGCATTTCATGTCTATTTTAGAATGATGTAGATGCATTAAATAAATGGTAATATACAATAGTTAATTCTGGCTATAATTCGTAGCTGAAAGCTATAAGAAATTGAATTAGTTGTAAAAGTTTAATTTTTATGAGTATTCTCCACAGTAATGTTCCTCAGCTGGGCTGGGGGATGTTACACTATACATGAGCAATTTGTTCAATTTCATTCTCTCAAATGTTTTAGATATCAATCTTATATGATATATCTTATGGTTTGCTATCAATCAACTCATTTTGAGCATATGGGATTGAATAAAATTGATCAATAGGGTAAACTTCTTCTTGTTTTGAATTGGGCTCAAGTTGTTAAGGATCTAGGTTAAGAAAATGGTTTCAAAAGCTTTGTAGATCAGTTCTTGTATACTATGTACACAATAATGCATGGTGAACACCCACCTAGATTATTTTTAGAATGCAAACAACTTCTTCAATTGAGTCTAGAAACCTTTGTAGGGGATTGGTATTTATATGAAGAATGCACAATTATGGATTATAATAATTGTAATCGAAGCCAGATCTAATGGATCAGGACAAATCTTGATCAATGACTCATCATCATCGCGGAAAATTAACTAGCAGTTATTTAAAAGTGGCCATATCCTTCTCAAACCAAAAATTTCCCAAGTCCATGTGGTGACTTCCTGTGAATTGCAGAGCTATAAGGCATTGTTATAAAACCACTACTATAGCCTTCACAAGCCACGTTTTGGGTTTAAGCATTAATTACCTTGTAATTAATGTTTAGCTTATAGTTAATTGTATTTATACCCACTCATATGAAATCAAATTGGAATTTGATATGTGTTAACATTGCAATAGGCCAATTTAATACTTTAACTCATGCACAGTTTAAAAGAAAAGAAAGGAAGTTAGTTTTGAAACACTATTGAATAGTCGATAATTAACTTGAGAAAGTATTTGATGACAATACAAGTTAACAAGAAATTAATCTATTAAACCAAGAGTTCAAATTTTCAATCCACACAAGTACTATTAGTCCTCTCCTTCGATTAATTTCTCATACTCTTACTCTGTAGATTTACAAAAAATCAATCTATCTGAATTGAAAGGAAAAATTCCCCCAAGAAGAAAACCAATAGCTCATGCACAACCCATTTCTTAGAATATCGATTCTGAACATTTGATAGATAGGGATGGGGATATCTTTGAACCCAAACTTATGATGAAAAGTGCCAACAAAATATGCTAGACAACCTACTAGCAATTCAAAGATAACCTAGATATTATACTAGCCTGGAATGTTGACTTGCACAATCTATTGTTCCTACAACCTATCATTTCCTTGAATTCATACTGATGTGTGTAAGTTTTTATGACCCTAATCAAAGAGTGGTTAATTATTGAGATGGTAAAATAGGTTGATGGTACTATTAGAGAAAAGATAATCTTTGATAAACCTTCTAGTGATTTTAGATTGTTGAGCATGATCACTAATTTATATCAAAGTTTTTTCCTTGCATCCTTTGACCTCTTTATTGAGCTAGACATTACTGCTAGAAAAATGGTAGATTTCAAGTATCAAGAAGGAAATGAATGTAATCAGATAAATAAGTTGAGAAGCAAGGATCCATCATGAATGCAAGTGCCCCAAGTTACATCCATGTCGACACCACATCCTCAATAAAGGAAAAAGAAGAATGTATGACTCGATAGACACATCACATTTATTTTAGGCATGGAAGAAGGAAAAGATAACTATTTTCCAAAAAATTCAAGTTCCACTCTCCCCCTATCTATTATTTTTGGAAATTGTTATTTTAAACAAGAAATCGTTGGGCACAAGGTGATACAAGAGAAAACAAAGAAAATTAGAGGTTATTGATTATTGAATTGAAGATAGAACTTGCTTATGGTAGCCGTTTTGGTCTTTATGCATTAGATTTATGAGTTTTTTATGGTCTTTCTGTGTTTCAAAGGATTCATCCCTTGTTTAATCAACACTTTGCATAATTTGTTTACATATTTCAGTGAAGACTTCAAATTTCGGATCAAGAGAGTGTTGAACACTCAACACACCCTTAAAATTGCTTGGGAATTTTGTACCACTTTCATTTTGATTCTGAATTTTTTGTTTGTTCTTTATCCAACTGCTCTAAACACTTCTGTTTGATTTTCTTTCCTTGATTTTCTCGAGTTATTGTTTTCTTTGATCATTTTGAATCACAACCTAAGCCCAAAGAAAATCCCAAAAGAACAACAGACTTGTTTAATACCGATTGACCAGGTGAGAGGAGGTAGAACACATAATATTTTAAAACACAACATTTTTTAAATTGGGTCGATAAAGGCATTGGGTCAGGGTGAATGTGAGTATGAAATAAATGTTGGACTCACCTTAACGAATTGACCTGATGGTGTTGTGTACCAACTATTGATTGGGATATCGACGTTAGCCATTAGGCAATAGTAATGTGTGTGCATTTGCACTCAAGTGCATCACCCGACGCGACTGTCAGGTGTTGACCAAAAACCTCTGCCAAAGAGGTAACATATAACGTTGAATTGATATCAAGGCATCACAAACATGAATATTTAAAGCATAGTTGTCATCCGATCAAAACCAAAAGTCAATCAGGGCCATGCATTTGTTAACGAAGAAGGGTTTCTCAGAGCTTTTGTCGCAAGCTAGTAGGATGCCACGTCATCATCTGTACAACCACATTAGCATGCTACATCAAATTGTACATCCACCTTTGATCTAGGTGGATATCGGTGGCCACCCACCTTTTCCAACTGGCTCAAAACAAGTTTTTGGCAATTTTGGTAATTTACTATTTTTAGCAGTTCTTTCACTTTCGAAGCCGTTTTGAGGCCCTAAACAATGTTTTTTGGAAAAAGGGGGAGAAATATGGAACTTAATTCTATATTTCCCCCAAAACGAATCTCCTCGATGATACCTTTCCAACGAGATATCATACGCATAAAACATAGATCGTATGCAAAAGTTACGACCCCGAGAAGTTGATGTACTAACTTACCCAAACGAGACCCACATGACTTTTGGCGCTTCATTTCCTAGGGTTAGGTTTTTGGATGTCTAGAGTTTTTGGAATTCCTATTTATTGTAAAAATGCCTTTAGATCCTCATTGTAATCATCTTCTTGTGAATGAGCGCAGCCGTCACATCTCTTCTCAGAGATAAGCCGTCACCATTCTAGCAAGCTTGTTTCCGTTGCATTTTACAGTTTCAACTTATTTCCTTATTGAATAGAAAACCAGTTTTACTATATATTTGTTAATTTGTGTTAAGCACCTGTTAATAATCTTTAGTCATTTCGTTCTGCTCATAAAATCTGGATCAACCTTTTAGCCATGTAATATGCCACATTATTGTTTATACTATGCACATTAGCATGCTGCATCACTCATCACAACATGATCTCATCGACCGTTCGGGGGTTTTGGTAAGTTTTTTGGAAGTATTCACTCTAATGCACCGACATCAACGACCTCATCGGCTGGATTGGCCAACCCGTCAAGTTTTTAGGTCATCGATCTCTCCTGATGCTCGATGGGCTCTTAGATATGAAGTAATTCCAATCGTCTGATCAAAAGGATAGACTAAATGTGGACTGTTAAATCACTGACCTTATAACTTGCCTTTCCTCACGAATGTACTGGGACCATCGACAAGTCAATTGACCAGTCCACCAATCTGACATTGACACATCTTGTTTTATTATCCACATCAATCAGTGATGTCATCGACACACATGCTAAGCCTACGTCACCACTATATGGTTTGGAACGTTCACAACTAGACTGATGTTAAGGTTAAGTCATAAATGGATTTCTCCCAACACCTAAACCCAATGAGCTCAAAGTGTGCCAAAAGAAACATTTCAAAATTCATCGATGGCCACCTTCCCACATCGAAACAACCATTAAAGGCTGGTAGAGGGTTTGTACACTGTATTAAACACCATAATGTTCCAAGATCCTTCCCCATGACTTGAAATTTATAATATTAAACCACATTTTTCCCCAAAATCGTTTCATTGTTAACTTAGCCAAAAATCGGTTGTCGCTATGTGCGCCTGCAAGCTCGCTCTTGTTTTGGCATTTGAAGATTGCAACTTTGTTTCACCTACTATTCTTGGAAAAATGACTGAGCAATAATCACACATCAAGCATTTTCTTTCAGATAAGCGTTGTTCCAATTTTACTCCAACGTCGTTTAGTGACAATTATGATTTATTTTGTGTAATTGAGTTTTAAGAACACCACTATGGCATTTACTTACCTTTAATTTGTTGTTTGCAGATACAATGCCTCCCAGAAGAGCTCGTGGGAAGAGAGATCCCAAGAAACTGAGGACAAGGTTCGGGGATTTTGAAATTGGTTCCAGTTATGCGCCTCCACAAGTAGAAGAAACCCCCACGTCTAAGAGAATTGAACCTCTTATCAGGATACCCCCTGAGAATATTTCGATGTTGGTGCCATTGTTCATGGATACAGAGCCATGCAGAAGAGGTGGAGCCTCCATCCAGGTGCCAATTCCATCTTGGAATGATTTGCTTACTAAGTTTAATAATGAAGACTACCTTGAGTCAACCCCCCATAGTAACTTGGAACTCAGGGAAGTGGAATATACAGTTTTCCTAGCAATTAAGAAATATCTGCTACACTTTGTAGCCTCAAGAGCCCTAGTTATGCCATGCATGGAACTAATAAAATGGGTTATCAGCCATATCGATGCCCATGATTTTAGGATTTTCAATGACAAGGGAGAATGTATTGGTTCCTTCCTCCCTCAAGAAATTAGTACCTATTATAAATTCCCATAACAGGATGAGTCTGTGACTGAATAATTTTTTATTCAGGATATTCGGAAACCGATGGAAGGAGGATATTTTTTTTTTAAACTAATTCTCAAGGAGATATGCCATCACTAGTTTGAGAGTACCCTACATGTATGCAATGATTCTTTTGTGCAGATTGTATGGGGAAAATAGTTGTTCCCAATTCTATGAAGCTTGGTTGTCATTGGTGTGATAGCACAAAAAACCACACCTATGCTTTTGTGCCATGGCCCAACCCTTTCCCAATGCTTGCTATACTTTTCCATAAAAGTCACCTCCAAAATCATCTAAAAAACATGCTTTAAGAGAATATCCATGGGTTTCGCTAGTGCAACATGTGGAAATCCATGCCTTTCCTCACCACAACCCACAAATTCCCTCATTTTTGGTGAAAAATAAAATAATTATGTGTTTTTGGGTGGGTTTTTTGGTTAGGATCGTTTCCCATCGACCCTTTCTCATACACAATGGAATCCAACTCCCCAAACCTTTTTGGGAAGATATAAAACAACTATAGAGGGATAAAGATGAAAGACAAGTCCATTGGTGCAAAGTTATGATGCCAACATCTAGCAAGCCTCCTTTCCCTATATTCTCTGAGCAACATCCCCTTTAATATGGAAACTCCTTTTCCAAAGATTCTTTCTCCTTTATATGACTATAGGGTGTCTCCTTATCCCCATATGAGTCATTGAGAAAAGTATTTATCGGTTGAGTTGATGCTTGAAGATTCCCGGAGGAACCCAGACAGTTGGCTTCAAGACGGTCCCTAAGGATGGACAAGGTTGCAACTTACCTTTTCCACTTGCTGGTAATAAAAGAGATTGTTTTCCCCCAAATTTTTCTTCATTGTACATTTATCTGTATGCCTACTTTGAATCTGACATATTACATGCACATGTTTATGATCACATAACTACTTTTGTCACAGGCCTAATTTTGTATCTATCTTGTAGGTTAATTCCAGTGGAAGATCAAGAGTTCTTGGACGAATTGGAGTAGGGATCGACATCAAATGGGAGAATAAGGTGCACCTTCTTTCCCCCTCTCTATTCCTACCTTCTCCTAAATAAAGTAGTTATTTTCTTTTATTTTTGTGTGTTTGTCACTGTGGGGAGACAATTATCTCTTTCACTTGGTCTTGCTCTATTGTGATTATGACCCACGATCACAGGGGAAAAATCCCTTAATCATAATTAGCGACTCCACTGGGGATTCGCCTAGTTGGGTCAGTTTGGTTGAGGTGTCTTGCTTGCTTGCTTTGTTTCTTTTTCTAGTAGTTTCTGAGTCTTTTACAGAGTCTTTTAGCCTCACACAACTTGTTCATAAGCCCTAAAGCCCTATGTTTCATAGTGGCCCTTTTTATTTTCTGACCTTTCCTTGCTATCCACGAGTTGGTTCTCTATAGTCTACGTACATCTGCATGTTGCATCACTACAACCCTCCAATATTCATGAGTTGCATTGGTTACAATCACAGACTTGTGTGAAGTTGAAGTTTTTAAAATTTTTTCTTCTTTTTTGGGTTGAATACTTGGTTTGATCAATCACCTGTGTTGTCCTAAGTCTCTATTTCATTTTCCTCTATTAAGTTCTGAAAGTTTGATATACAGAAAAAGAAAATACTTTTCTCTTGGCTTCCCAATATTCTTGGCTTATTTTTTAGCTTGCATTTTTAAGTAAAATTATTTTCATTTTGAAAAAAAAATCCCCCTCATGGCTGATGTATTATGTAGTTTCTTTTAGCATCTTTTGTTAGTTTTGCTTTGATAGAAAGAAAAAAAAACCTAGTTTTCTACTAGTTAAGTCTCTTTCTTTCTTTTCATTGCGTTGGCCCTTGACCAAATTTTGAGGATCCTTGGTCAGTTTTGACCTATTTTTGGGACTTCGATAGGCTGTTGAAGGCGGAGCACAAGACGAAGCGGAGATCACGGGATCTCATCCCCTTTTAGCGCCCTTTTTGGGATTCAGGATTATGTAATGGGTATGGGGATGTCGGCCCATGGGTTTACTCATGCTTAGGCCTATTTTGTAATGTATAAATAAGTAGCTAGGCAAAGTAAGTTGGGAACTACAAGTTCGATTTGTGTGATCGAAAGTGCTAAGTGTTGAGTAGAGATTGATTTTTTGCATACTGTATGAGGCTTGCAGAGCTTAGTGAAAGTGAGTGTAAGAGATTGAGAAGAGGCTTAGTGCTGTAACCTAGCCCGGGGAAGGAGGATCTAGCAAGGTGCGCAGATCTCCTATCCTATGCAGAGTAGGGTTTTTGTGGCTCTATGCATGTAAATGATTGAAAAAGCTAATAAAGAAGACAAAGAGTTGGTGGACGTAGCCCCAGGGTGGGGGTGAACCATGTACATGCTATGTCGCTATGATTTGTGCGATGTATTGATGTGTTTATATGTTAACTTGCTTAGTGCTTCGATATAGATGAATGGTAGATAGATATGTTAATGCTATGTGCTTAATAGTATGTATGAATACTAGATTTGGTCTATGTGGATGTGCTTAGTGCTTGAATATAGTAGATCTGGTTAAGTACTGTAATGCTTTGTAATTAGGGTTTAATTGCGCTGTAAACTAAGACTAGATATTGATGAGATATAACTGCTGAGGGCCCTGTTAAGGTGTTACAGTCACAGATCAATGTCCTAGCTAAGGTTGCAGACACTGGAGTCCTGCAACCATCCCTGCCTCTACCTCAGGTGAGACTTCATCTGCTTCGCAGGTGTTGCTGAAAGGGCCAATAGTTAGGGTTTTGTTGGTTCATTGTTGTAGCGTTGAACCCTGGGTCTACCCCTGTGCCAACAAATGGTTTCATTGCCGGGACTGAAACTGTGATTGCTGGAAGCTAAGGAAAGAGAAGCTTTGTGTGAAGATTCGACCTGAAATTGTGAAAGCTCTGTGCATAGATCTGTCACTCTAGTGCGCAATATTCTACTCGATCTGTGAAGCTCTGTGCTAAGAAAAGAAGTCCGATCTGAAGAAAAGAGGTAAGATCTGAACGCTTTGTGCTCTGAGAAAGGTAAAAGCGAGATTTTTTTTTCTTCTTAAAGAGGTAAGATTTGCAAGATCTGTGCTCCGATAAAGGTAAGAATAGTGAAAAGTTTTAGATTTGGAAGCTTTGTGCTCTGCTGAAGATAATATTAGTGGAAATTTTTGTTTCTAAAGTATGGATCTAGGTATGTTTGATAAGATTTGTCCTACCTTGAAAACTAGGGCACTGATACATGAAAGAATATTTGATATGAGTAGATCTGATAAGAATAGTGAAAGATATGTTATACCTATGCATAGAGATAATGTTTGGACTAACAAATGGATTCAAGATCCTAGAAAGAATTTTTTGTAGGTTAGCTACTATGATCCTAGTGCGCAGTATAGGAAAGGTTGGGGATCATTTAAAAGAAAACGAGGATTAACCCTTTGTTACAGTTGCAGAAGACCAGGACATCTGGTTAAGGAATGCCCTGGTAGAAGATCTTGTTGTCTTTGCTATAGATCTATGGACCATGAAGTATTGCATTTCCCTAGAATGATTGGTAATGTTGAAAGAATGAATATGAACCAAGAAAACCCTAAGGCAGATCCATAAACTAAGATTATGGAAGAACCCCAGAAAGAATCAGAGAAAGTATTGCTACAGATGAAAGAAATCCTGAATGATCACCGACATATCAGCTTATCAAAGATATTCAAAGAAAAATAGTGCATTGAATCAAGAATAAGAGACTTCGATATTGACTGTGTTCTAGATGAGGAAACATAGGTGAATATCATGACAGAAAGAACTTGGGAAACCTTAGGAAAGCCTGCTATGATTCCTTCATTGGGAGGAATAGGATTATTTAGAGGAAAACTGATAACCCTATGTGGAAGACTTACCCAGATATCTACGAGTGCTCATGGAACTTCTACAGAGGAAGATTTTGAGGTTGTTGAATTTATTGAGAACAATGCCCCATTTGATATGTTACTAGGAAAACCTTGGATTGAAAGAGATCAAGCCAAAAAGAAGGAAGAAGAAGTCTTAGAGAAAAAGAACCAAGAGTTGAAAGATTTCATGACTAGGAGGATCACACAACTGATTGAATAACAAGAGAATAGATCGAAGCTACTTAAGACTAGAGACTTGGATGTCGAAGTTGCAAGAACACAAGAAGATTTGCAGAAGATTGAAGTACCTATCCCAGATAGAGAAGAAGTATTACCCTTAAATCTTGAGAAAGAATCTCAACAAAGCGAAGTTACTATTCCAAAAGAAGACAAGAATCAGAATAAAAAGAGGAATAACGAGATGAAGCTCACCGGAAAGAAGGCTCGAAAGCTCAGCAAAAAGAGAGCAAAGATCGAAAAGTTACAGAAGGGTCCAGAGGGAACTTCATAAAGGGAAAATTTACAAAACAGGAACTTCGTCGGGAAATCATAACAACATCACATGGCACTTCGCCATAGCGAATAAATATAGCCGTTGGAAACAGTATAACCATTAGACCGACCCCCCGAACAGGTAGAAAGGACTTTATGGTCTGAAAACTCACCATCAGACCATTGGAACTGCGCCATAATGGACAAAACTGAGTTAATGGAGACTTCTCGCCCATTGGAGAGTTCTGTTGCTTCGTTATCTATTTATTTCTTCGAACCTTTCACTGAGAACACTTTTGCTAACCGTGAATTTGATCCCACTGATTAGTTGATTCCGCACAGTGATCATCACGTTATCACCATCCGTCCTGTTGCATTGACTAATTACTCTTCGAACCCGAGAGATTCAACCACGAGCGCTTATGTCCAAAGAACTTAGTGCAGTCAAAGAGTCTGTGAAGGAGGTACTCATTGACCTCATGACTGAAAGAGTAATGTCTGTGGGTGTATAAGCGTCCTCGACAAGAGGAGTGCAAGCCTCTCTGTCGACTGCTTGTAGATCCGGGCCATCCCAACCAACAACAGAGAAGAGAACCAAGCACAGAGATGACCTAGCAAATGCAAAGATGATCCCGACAATATTTCCCGATGACATCCCACCTCTGGCCGATGCGGTGAGTCGAGATAGTGTGCCAAGAGATTTTGAGTACACCATGGTTACTGCGTACCTCCCGAAGGGGATACGCGTAGTAAGAGCACAACAAGACAAGATCGCAGTGTTGAAGTTCAATGACTTCAACCTCAGAGATTGAAAGAACCATAGCATGCTCGCCCCATACAAATACTTGACCAAGATTAAGGGGAAGAATTCGAAGATAATCCCCCAGCCATGGACGATGAACCTCATGAAGTCCACCCTGCTAAATGTAATGAAAATACCACACTTCAGAAAGCACTAGGAAGTTAATGCCTATGTCAAGCTACTACTTTCATGTTACCATGGCTACTACTTATGGCTCGACCGTCGTATCATAGTCGATCCATAGGATCACAGGATTAAGTATGCAAGGACTTGATCCGCAGGACTTCTATCCGGGAAAGGCCACAGATCGCGCACTAGCACATAAGATGAAGGATACATATGATGATGTGGAGAAGGGGACGCGAGGCTACAAGGTAGCTTCCATCTAGAATGGCGCAGTGTGCCTAGCATGTCAGTTAATTGTAGGGAATCTAGTACGAAATAACCGACCCACGCAGGTCACAGGATTTGTCGTTGACCTTGCAGGGAAGTGCGTGGAAGGCCTACAGATGAACTAGGTGAAGTACCTAGTTAATAAGCTTAAACTGGACTGCTGCAAAGCATATAATCATGGCTATGAATTCCATTTTAGTTGGCTCCTGATCCTCATCACGTTTGTTTCTTGGGAAATGCTAGAAGGTGTGACCTTATCGGACATCGAGCCATTCGAGCCACTTGCTGTGAAGTTCACCACACTCTGGTACTCGAGCGATATGAGCAAACAGTGGCAATCAAACGTTGTTTTTCACACGTATTACCTCCAGTTGAAGGGAACCATCGAAGCTGAACCTTGCATGACTCCAAACACCCTATAGAGGTTCCGA
Source organism: Picea engelmannii (assembly GCA_009831015.1). Taxonomy (NCBI): domain Eukaryota; kingdom Viridiplantae; phylum Streptophyta; class Pinopsida; order Pinales; family Pinaceae; genus Picea; species Picea engelmannii. The sequence continues at coordinate 148,826 of ML794250.1, forward strand.
CCCTTGATGAAGCTCTGCGCAGATCGACACTTCATATACATTACAACGCGAACAGATGAGCATAAAGAGGAGCATCATTCGTACTACAAGCTCATGGAAGAGGACCTTGAGGAGATCACTAAGGATTGGTCGACAGAGCTCCTTATTCTCGTAGACCCTGCAGAGATTTCTGACCCTGACAGCCCAGAGACCACGCACAAAGAACATGATATAGTCAGACACAGTAGAAGGAAGAAAATTGAAGAGGTCCAAGACTTAAGCAGTGCCTCAGGCAAGATTTCTTCAGTATCACCTGTTCGAGGGGGTGATAATGAAGTAGGAGGGATAAATGGCAAAGAAGATGAACAGAAACAAGGCGAAGTAACACCACCTAGAGATGAGACTGATCCCCTGAAGAAGAGGAAGGTTTCTCCCCTGAAACCTTCTTCCCAAAAGAAATCCAGAGCCACCGTGACCAAGATGCAGACTGTACTCACTACCGATGATTTTGACTTCATCATAGTAGCCCTAAACGATGCCTTGCAGGAAATCATGGAGAAACAAGAAGCCAAGCAGGAGGAAATGTACGATATAATTGAGGTCGAACTCCGAGGGGTACAACAGGCCCTCCAGTCTAGTCACGCAGTGTCCACTGCGCCCCTACCATCGGAAGAACCAGAGTTGGGAGATGATCCAGCCCAACGCCACTAGATGGTAGATGCAACCAAAGCTCGCCTTCGTCGAGCACAAGAAGAAACAGAACAATCCACCCAGGCATTGAAGAAAGTGCAAGGAGTACTCGTAGAACAACGCCTACTTGCAGAATAGGAGAAGGTTACTCTCCAGATCAAGTTTGAAAAAGAGAAAGCACAGATTCAACAAGAAAAGGAACAATTGCTCACAGAGAAACTCGAAGTGAAAGAAGTAGTCAACATAACACTTCGTTCTGTGTCAGGCTTAGAACCACAGGCAGAAGATTGAGTCACGCATCAAGTAGAGCAGATCACGGAAGCTATCTAGTAGCTACAACAAAGAATAATAGACTTAGAGCTCTGCACAGTGCCCGACGTTCCACAGGATGTGAGGGATCAAAGAGATGCAACTGCTCGAGGCACAGTTGAGAGAATAAAGGTCATTGCCATGGAATGCAAGCAATTGAGTGATCACAGTTCCTAGACGTATGAGCGACTCACTGAAAATCCATAACTAAAGACACTAGAGTCAGTGCTCCAAGAGGTGAAGTATCAAGCATAAATAATACAGGGGCAGTTGAAGCCCCTGTCAGCTATTGAAAGAATGAAGCGATCCCAAGAACAACGTAGTGCTCAATAGTAGGTCCACGCCATTCAGAGTAGAGTCATGGAAGTGACTCAGAGGCTCCAACCTATACAGGACGAGGCTTGCCAGCTATTCACAGATATCGAAGGCCAAGGAGAAGAACTGGAGAAAGTCATCACTGCAGCAGAACAACGCCTAGAGGGAATTGTCAATGAAGCTATTATCCAGGAGTTCGCTGAACTGGAGGTCATGGTACAACAACAGGTCAAATCAGCTCGAGCTGAGATTGTGGTTTTTGAGGCATAATTATCTAGATCAGAGTGACTTGGGACGAGTCACATGTGAGTGTTGGGGGCCTGTTGGCCCTTGACAAAGTTTTGAGGATCCTTGGTCAGGTTTGACCTATTTTTGGGACTTCAACAGGCTGTCGAAGGTGGAGCGCAAGATGAAGGAGAGATCACAGGATCTTGGCCCCTTTTAGGGCCTTTTTTGGCATTCAAGATTTTGTAATGGGTATGGGGATGTCAGGCCATGGGTTTAACCATGCTTAGGCCTATTTTGTAGTGTATAAATAAGTAGCTAGGCAAAGTAAGTTGGGAACTACAAGTTCGATCTGTGTGATCGAAAGTGCTAAGTGCTGAGCAGAGATTGCTTTTGTTCATACTGTATGAGGCTTGTAGAGCTCAGCGCAAGTGAGTGTAAGAGATTGAGAAGAGGCTTAGTGCTGTAACCTATCCCGGGGAAGGAGGATCTGGCGAGGTGCGCAGATCTCCTATCCTCTGCGGAGTAGGGTTTTTGTGGCTCTGTGCATGTAACTGATTGAAGAAGATAATAAAGAAGACAAAGAGTTGGTGGACGTAGCCCCAGGGTGGGGGTGAACTATGTACATGTTGTGTTGCTCTGTTTTGTGCGATGTATTGATGTGTTTATATGTTAACTTACTTAGTGCTTCGATATAGATGAATGGTAGATAGATATGTTAATGGTATGTGCTTAATAGTATGGATGAATACTAGATCTGGTCTATGTGGATGTGCTTAGTTCTTGAATATAGTAGATATGGTTAAGTACTGCAATGTTCTGTAATTAGGGTTTAACTGCACTGCAAACTAAGACTGGATATTGATGAGCTATAACTGCTAAGTGCCCTGTTAAGGTGTTACAGTCACAAATCAGTGTCCCAGCTAAGGTTGCAGACACTGGAGTCCTGCAACCATCCCTGCCTCTACCTTGGGTGAGACTTCATCTGTTTCACAGATGTTGCCGAAAGGGCCGGTAGTTAGGGTTTTGTTGGTGCGCTGTTTTAGTGTTGAACCCTGGGTCTGCCCCTATGCCAACACATTGTTTGTATTGTTATTTGAAAAATAAAAATATATTAGCATAGGCTTATATTTTCTTCTCATCTAGAAAGCATTTCAAAAGAAAAGTAAGAAATAAAATCGTTTTGTTTGCCTCTTTTGCATTTTGCATTAGAAAAAGAAAAAATTGCATTTCAAGATTTGAAGGATTGTTCATGCATTTTCTTTGTGAAACTCTTTTTTACTTGAAGAATTAGTGTAAAGTTTTCTTTGTCAGTGTTCTTATAAGTTTCATTTTTGTAAGAGTCTCAAACAAATTCAGTTGCACCTCCATAGTCCTTGAGTAAAAACAACCCTTGAAATAAACGCTAAACTTAAAATTTACTAGACTTTGTTTCTAGGGTTCACAAACAAGTTTAGGGTTAGGGCCTTGGATTAGGATTGGAGAGACTAACTCTCCAAGGCCACAAAAGAAACGTAGGATTCTGAGCTAGGGAAAGTATCAAATCAATTTTTTTGTATAAGTATATCTGAGAGCCTCCTCTAACACAGGAGCTAAACACGAGGTCACATAAAGGAGAGGCGAGGATATTGTTCCTTCGAAGATTGACTAAGCATAGTGGACAGATCATATATTGGGGGTTTCGTTAGTACCCATACCTCCATGAGAGGCAGTGCTTTCAAGGCTTTGGGATTAGCTACCCTTCCCATACATTCAATCTCGACTGTCTTATGTACCCCCCCAGACACTGACTGTGAGTTGATAACCTTAGTGGATTTTCCTAGGATTCTCAAAGGTGACTGCAAGGGATTTTCGTGGTACCTGTGGTAGATTTCGTATCACACTTTTTAGTACTATTGGAGGGTTCCCCGCGAAGCATGGGGACTTGCACCAGATAAGTCTGGTTAGTGGAGGTCGAGATAACTACTTCTCACTCATTCGTTGGTTGGTCCATGAAACTTAATCAACTTGTGCCTTCATCTAGAAGGTCCCTTTCCACTTTTTCAATGCTTTGGATTCATGACCTCATCCACCTAGGATGAAGATTTGGAACAATTGTTTACTTGTGATGTTTCTCTTAGGGATTTTTTTTGGAGTGTTTCTTTGTGTAGTTGGCCTTAGTTTTTTTCAGTGCCACTACTTTTGGATCATTAGTTCAGAGTGGTTGACCAACTATTCGCTGGTCAAGAAGGACCCCTGGTCTTTCTCTCAAAAGTGTTGAGCCACCTCCTAGAAGGTGTGGGATTTTATACCATTGGTTTTCCAAAGTCAGTGCATGAGACTTTTATGGACATGAACAATCCCACGAGGGATGAACCTGTGCATAATAACGATATGGAAAAAGTTCTTGAGGATACCAACCAAGGGACCCCTACCTAAGGGGATTCTTGTGCTTTTCCTTTCTTTGGAAGTGTTGGTGCCCCCTTGATGGCCACTTTGAACATTCCTGGGTCGAATGTAGGACTACCGGTTTGGTTGTGTACCACTCCAAACATACTGAATTCTCTTGATGCTTCTCAGATAAGCACCTTATGTTTGGAGTATCGTACAAACATTGATCCTTCACATTTTGCATCCTTAAAGTCTACTTCTCCTCCTTCTCCCTCTTCTGGTAAAAGTATAGCTTCTACTAACTAGAAGTATAAAATAAATAAGAAGAGGAAGAGTAAAATAAGAAGTTACCAACCTCTGCTAGTCATGTTGGATACTTGCAATCAACCGCTGCAAGTCATGATGGGAGAACGAGTCTAGTCACTACTAGTCATACTGGACAAACATCACCAACCTTTGCAAGTCATATTGGAGATTTTCCACTAACCTATGCGAGTCATGTTAGAGATAAGTCACCAACCTCTTCTAGTCATGTTGGAGACCTGTCACCAACCTCTACAAGTCATGATAGGGGCAAGCGACCAACCTTTGCTAGTCATGTTGGAAGCACAAGCCCAGTTAGTGTGAGTCATACTGGTAGAAAGTTACCAACCTTTGCAAGTCATGTTGGAGCCTTGTAAATAGCCTTTGGTAGTCATGTTGGGGACACGTAGCCAACCTCTGTGAGTCATGCCAGGGGGAAAATTATAGTCACTACTAGTCATACTGGCACCGAGTCACTTGGAGTTGTGTCACCAACCTCTACTAGTCACATTGGAGACGTGCAACCGACATTTGCTAGTCATGTTGGGGGAAACCCACCGGTTGCTGCAAGTCATGCTGGGGGCATTGATACTGTTGAAAAGCCTAGATGTATATGACGTAAGCCAAAGTTCCATTGTAAGATTTGCAAAGGAGATAAACGTACTCATTTATGCCCTACTATTTCCATGGTACAAAGATCGTGGTCCTTGATTGATGGCCCTTCTAGTTCCGAGTCGTCTTCGATTTTCCACCAATATATTCAATATTTGGTTGATGAAGCGGTCGTGCTGATGCAATATTCACCCTACACCACTCTTGTTTTGGGGGGTGATTCATCTCTTGACCATGTTATCTCACATCCTATTCAACCATTGGTTGAGGAAGTGGTTGCGTCGATGCAATCTTCAATCGATCCCACTCTTCTCTTGGAGAGTGACAAGTCTAAGGAAGTGGTCTCACCGATGCAATCTTCGAATGATCCCACTCCTCTTTCAGGGAGTGATGCGTATTTCAACCATGTCCTTACTATTTCCAGCTCAATACCTTCTGATCAAGGGGGAATTCCACTCTCTTCGAGCATGCCCCCTCCAAGTCCTAGGATGGTTTCCTTTGATTGGAATAATCTTGTAGAGCCTCACCTTCCTTCTTCTGCACCCTTTCAGATAATGGTTGGAATTAATGAATTAGGCATTCCCCGAACTATTGCAGATGAAGGATCCTCTGCAAGTCTTTTATCATCCTTGATTGGCAAGCTTTGGGTTCTCCCAAGCTTATGTCAGCTACAAGTGAGTTGCTGGATTTCGACAGAACACCTAGAGAATGTCTGGGGATTCTTCCTCAGTTGCCTATCACTTTAGGTGGGAAGACTCTCCTAGTCAATCTATTAGTGGCGCCGAGCCCTTTAGACTTTAATTTGCTTCTTGGGCGTGATTATGTGTATGCAATGAATGTTGTGGTGTCTACCTCTTTCATGTGATGCATTTCCCTCACAATGAAAGCATTGTCACTATTAATCAACTTTCATCTAATAACCACCATCCTAGTTCAACTTCCGCTCAGTGTTCTCCTTTGTGTGTTCCTAGTGTTCGAGTAGACTCTTCCCCTCCACGGGTGAATTATGTGGCATCTTATCCTTGGTGTTCAATTGCTCCTGAGAAGGATCCTTTACAATTATGTTTGCCTTCTTGAGACAAAGTCTTGACAATTGATCAAGTGTTTTATCCGATGGGGGCATGGGAGCCCTTGCTTCCCTCTATTGACCAGAGTAATTTGGAGTTTTCTATTGATTTCGATCTTGTTGTTTGTAAGACCTCAATCCCTGGTATTTGTAATCTTTCGGGCCCCGTTTTCATGGATGTTGAGTTTCCTTCAAATGAGGCCATCCTTGAAGCTATTATGATGGATCTTTGACCTCCTCCTGAACTGGAAGCTTTATTGGTTGGTGACCAAGGAAACCCTTGGCTGGAACCTAGAAATGGGCTCTACCTGGAGCACTACTATGCATAAGCCGCAAGGTTGTGTGGTCCTATGTACATATTATATTTGTAGGGCTTCTGGTTTTCAAGTTCCATATACTTTAATACTTATCTTTATGAGAGGTTTCTATATTGGACTTATTAACCTCTGGGTAAGTGTTTTTGGTCTTATATACAAGATTTTGGAGACAATTTCCTTTGGTACCTTCTCTTCCATGTTGATCCGTTCTGATAGGTAATCATCTCTAAATTTACATATAGGTTAGGTTTCCCCTTCCATGCATTTTTTCATTATCCGTTTCTTGATTCATTGGGCCTTAGGATCGACCCCACTGAGTTGTGATGCAAAACCGTCTCTTTTGTTTAGAAGTGTTGTAATTCATGCGGTAAAGCCTACCTTCCACGGACGTCATAGTTTATAATCCCTTTGTATTCTGGTACTCATGCTGCAAGTTTCCTATTAGGTTCGGGAGTCCTAGTTAGTCCCGCCATGAGTTTGCGTTCAAACTTCATTTTTCTTACTTAGTCTGGTTCTGGCCATTACCCGTGGGACTCCCTCTCTTATATGTTACTCACAAGGACATTATGGAGTCCATATTTAAGCTCTTTTTATACTCCTTAAAATTAAAAAGATTGTCAAGTGATGTTGTTCCTTGTACACTCATTAAATGGACCTAAAGGAACATTTGTTCAACACAAGTTTACCCGTTTTTCAGACTAAATGGACTGATTACGAAAAATTTATACTCTATTCTAATGACTAGAAGAGTTCTCCTAAGTTGTGTTTTATACTTTTTCGGGATCAGGGGACTAAATTTATGAAAAATGCTGAGGGAGTCCATAGTTAAGCTCTTTTCAGACTCCTTAAAATTGAAAATATAACCTAGTGATCTTGTCTCTGTCACACTCGTTAAAAAGGTTTTGAAGAGGTATCCTTTCGGTATAAGTTTAACCCTTTTCCAGAACAACTAGACTATGTACAAAAAAGGAATACTCTGGCCCTAATGACCAGAAGAGTTCTCCTTGGTATGATTTTATTCTTTTCGGGCCTTGGAGACTAAACTTATGAAAAAATACCATCATGGGAGGTTCACTTCCCAAAGTTGAGACATAACTGCAACTGCATATTGACTGCTTTCACTTTTAGGCCTAATGCTGACTTCATCATGCTCTTGTTGAATCCTTGCCTATGCATTCCTATCAGTTCTGAGCCTTGCAATTTATTCCTTTGTGACTTGACACCTTATCCTTGGATGAGACATTTCCCCAGTGTCCTTATCCTACACATGCTTCCTTTAATTCATAATAGGTATGTTCCTTGCACTCTGAAACTAGTTTTCTTACCCATGACACGCGTTTCCTCCACTATACAATAAACTTTATTTTATTATTTTTCAGGCTTCTATAATATGAAAAAGACAAAAAAATAAAAAAACCAAAAAGAATGGGAAAACATCTAATCTCTTTTGTTGGCAGCAGTCTTGTCGCCCTTGAACAAAGAATAATCTCGAGTCAGTATCTCATCATTTTGGGTTTAGTATGGCTTTAGGATACTTCTTCTCGCTTTGAGTTTTTCTCCCCTGATTGGTTATTCTTCCAACTGTATGGAGCATTTGTTGATACCTCATGTGTCACAAATGTATCCTAGCTTATAGTCATGCTGCCTAAGTCACATAATGTGTCGTTATTATGTTCAAGGGAAAGTTTTCAACCTATGTCAGCCATGTTGTATTTATCCTTTGACCTTGCAAGTCGGCCTTCCCAAGTCGAGTCTCATCATCACAAGTATTAGTCTCTTCATCTCATCTCTTCCAAATATTTCGATTTCTGCCACCCCTCATGCTAGATGATGGAGGATGCCTTAATGCCTTCTTTCCAATGGATTCCCTCCCATCGAATTCGACACATCTTGCTATGGGAGAGGGATATAAAGTTGTGTTTTGGTACCTTGGGGCTTGTAGTCATCAGTGGCAGGTTCCCTTGCTATTGACAGTGGGAATACCATCAATGTCCCCCGCTTGATAGTTTCTACCAGGTGTTCGATGCCACCTCATTTATTCATACTTGTTAGATAGTACCATGGTACCTTGACTCCCATCATCATTATTGGTGGGTTGTCTCACGTTTTTTAATGGTATACATCAATGACCGGTAATCAAATGATGTCTCACTGTGTTCGACCTCGACTCATCTATTCACATAGTGTAGACTTGTACTACAATGGATTGTTGTGAAGACTTCGGGTGAAGTATGAGCACCACCTCTTTTGTGCTCCTTCCCGACTCATATGGTGCCACCTCACAAACATTGGTACTTGCAAAGGATAAACTTGATATCCTTTGTTCTTGATTTTGAGACATAGCTCCACTGTGTATCTCTTTGGTGGCTATGATCTGCTTTGACATGGATCCACTATGCCTTTTTTGTGGCCATGCTTTCTACTTCATATTTATCACACGGATCCACTATGTATTGTTTGTGGCCATGGAAATTAGTCATACTTTCGTATGTACCATGGATCTGCAGTGTATTTGCTTTGGCGGCCATGCTTTATCACTCCCGAGCATGGGTATGCTTGAGTTGGGAAACAAAACTCTTGCTTGATCTTTGCTAATAGTTATTGATTTTTGGATCAGTTGTTCAGGAACATCTGTGGATACTTCGATGCATCCTCACCTCTCAGAGTTCATAATGTATTTCAACCATCATTTTTCCCTTCCGAACTCACACATTAGGGGGAATCTGTTATAGCACAAAAAGCCACACCTATGCTTTTGTGCCATGGCCCAACCCTTTTCCAATGCTTGCTAGAATTTTCCCTAAAAGTCACATCCAAAATCATCTAAAAAACATGCTTTAAGAGCATATCCGAGGTTTTCCTTAGTGCAACACATGGACATCCATGCTTTTCCTCACTACAACTCGCAAATGCCCTCATTTTTGGTGAAAAATAAAATAATTTCATGTTTTCAGGCGGGTTTTTCGGTTGGGATTGTTTCCCAATGACCCTTGCCTGTACACAAAGGAATCCAACTCCTCAAACCTCTTTGGGAAGACATAAAACAACCATAGAGGGATAAATATGAGAGACAAGTCAATTGGTGAAAAGTTATGTTGCCAACATCTACCAAGCCTCCTTTCCCTATATTCTTTGAGCAAAATCCCCTTTAATATGGAAACTCTTTTTCTAGAGCTTCTTTCTCCTTTATGTCACTATAGGGTGTCTCTTATCCCTATCTGAGTCATTGAGAGAAGTCTTTATCGGTTGAGTTGATGCTTGAAGATTCTTGGAGGAACCTAGATAGTTGGCTTCGAGACAGTGCCTAAGGATGGACAAGGTTATAACTTACCTTTTCCACTTGCTGGTAATAAAAGAGATTTTTTTCCCCAAAATTTGTCCTCATTGTAAATTTATCTGTATGCCTACTTTGAATTTGACATATTACATGTACATGTTTATGATCGTATAACTACTTTCATCACAACCCTATTTTTGTATATGTCTTGCAGGTTAATTCCAACAAAAGATCAGGAGTTCTTCGGAAAATTGGAGTAGGGATCGACATCAAACGAGAGAACAATGTGCACCTTCTTTTCTCCTCTCTATCCCTACCTTCTCCTAAATAAAGTAGTTATTTTCTTTTATTTTTGTGTGTTTGTCACTGTGGGGAGACAATTATATCTTTCACTTAGTCTTGATCTGTTGTGATTACGACCCACGATCAAAGGGGAAAAATCCATTAATCAATTGGTGTACCATATAGTTATGCGGGGGAGAAAGTTTAATTGGGGAGATATCATTTCCAAGCAACTTAACCTAAGGACCAGTCAATCCAAATCACAACATCCTGGTAGTCCCCCTACATTTCATATGGTATCATTCCTCCTAGATGTGTTGTGTGCCCAAAACACCTTCCCAGGTCTGTCACTCAGCTGGTAGGTCTCTAAGCTCCCATTACATGTATATTTTAGCATGCTATGCGAGAGAAATTATAAGAAGTCTTACTCCAAGATTTGTGACTTCTTCATGGCTAGGATCTACTTTCTAATCGTTGGGAAAGAACGCCCTAGATTTTCCAAGAAAGAAAAAAAGATTCCGGCATGCATAGGAAATTGGTATCTAGAGGAGAACCACACGTACATTTGGATTTTTGGGGCCACCTGTCAACCTCACCTATTGCAAGTTTATGTTCCTGATAGGCTTGTGGTTGGAGAAATATGCTACCAGTCTCTCATATAGGGATTCAATGCCTCCTTGGTGAAGGAAAAAATATACTTTTCATCCCTTATGGTTTCCATGTAGAATATTATGTAGTAAAGTATGAAAACCAAGAGGGATAGGTGCTTCTAGAGTACAAATTCATGACTGGGAGATTCAAGAAGCATGACACCAAGGGTTTGGTTCTTAAGAATGTTGTGTAGGTTCCCTTAAGATGGCCATTTTCCCATGATAAATGTCAAGAAGAATTGTTCACTGAGGATTCCCAAGACTGATAGGAGGTAGAAAAGAGGAAATCTAACCCAAAAATAATTGTTTTTTACTCCCAATCTCTTGAGGAATAAATAAAAAAGGTCAATCAGGGAGCCTCTTCTAGTAAGGAATCTAACAAAGAGAAAAAGGAAGAGGAATAGAGGCTTAAGGTAGAGAAAGAGAAACATGCCCTATAAGAAGAGCATGAAATAATTCTAAGAGAGAATGAAGAAAAAAGGAGGTTGCAAGAAGAATAGAGGGAAAAAAATGAGGAGGATACAACCCATAAATTGATTAAAGAACAAAGGAAAGAGGCAGAAAAAGAATAAAGGAAAAAAGAGTGCATAGAAAAGAGGAAAAAGGACCAAGAGGAAAAGGCCTTGTAGGAATAATGAGATTTAAAGAAAAAGAAAGAACAAGAACAATAACAAGCCGTCGAGCTTAGAAATATTCAAGAAGAAGAAAAAAAACAAAGGAAGAAAGAGGACCTGGATCAGATAGAAGAGAAAAGGTTGAAGAAGAGCATAATATCAAGGAAAATCAAGAAAAGTTTGCCATTGTTTTGAAGCCTATTGAAGTGATTGATTTGAAAAAGGATGAGGAACATGTGGTCAAGACTCTTGTCCCCACCATCAATGAAAATGTGAATAAAGAGGAACCACTAGCAAAACTAGTAGGTGAGAAGAAGGTGGAAACATGAAATGACCACAATGAGTAGGATACTCACTTAGACAAAGAAGACACCTCATAAACCAATAGTGAACAATGTCAATGTCCACCTGGTGGAGAATACTTATAGGTACCCTTGTCTGGAAGCCAAGGAGGAAACATACATGTCCAAGACACTTAGCTTGCTAAAGATAATGAGCAAAACCACAATGCAAACAATGGTAACAATATAGGTGTTGGGAATGCAAAAAACAATTAGGAAAACATGGAAGACATTAGCACAAATCCTGAGAAGAATTCAGAAAAGGATAAAGATGCTGAGAATCCAGATGAGAGCTTACTAGATGGCTCATTAGCTAAAGGGAATAAGAAAGGAGAAGAGACTCAAGATAAACCCCAGGTGACTTCCATAGATGAAGATAAGCCCAACGAACAAAAAAAAGATGAAGATAAAGATTTTATAGGGAAAGAGAAAACTCATGATCCCATATAAGAACAATTCCATACCCCTGTAAGTGTAGCTAACATATTTTCTCGGGTTGATTGGCCCATCTCTCAACTAGTGGAGGACATGGTTGATTTAGAGTCTTTTGCCTATGACAAAAAGATAATTTTTGTAGCATCCCCAACCCCAAGTTGGGCCATGCCACACAATTTTTTTTTTCCTCTCTAATACCAATTTAATGTCCCCATTACCAGTAAATTCAACAAAATTAACTCTGATACCATTTAATTAACAATATGCCATGCATATGAATCGAATTATGCAGTACTAAACAACATGCAAAACATACATAAATGTGCAATAAAACGTACAAAATTTATGTAATCATTCACACAGTAATTATAAAAAACACATAGAAGACACTTATCTTTTGTGAATCATCGACTGGTTGTAGACCTTGGATTTTCCTCCCAGCCATAGAATTTGCAACTCATAAACTCTCAACAATAGGTCACCCCCAAGATGGGACTAGAAACTCCACCAGGGCACGAGCTTCCTAAGATAAACTCTCAGGCCAAGGTGCCAACTCCAACAACCATTCCCTCCTCATAGCCTCTCATTCCCCATAGTCCATCCCACCCTAGGAAGCATACCTCTTCTCTTCTCAACAATCTTTTGACTGTCCTGATTTCCTTCTAGGGCTTCAACAACAAACTAGACATGAAATCTCAGAGTGTTGTAGTACCTGGAACTCAAGATTGATCTCAAAATTGTAGCACCCCCCAACCTAGAAAACCAGGAAAACAATTCCCAGAATTCCCACAAGCCTAACAACCGCCTTCTTCTGAATACACACATGCCTGACAAAATTCTTCTTCAACTGAAATTACTAGGGAATATCTGGTTACAATAAGCTCCCAAGCTCCTAGGTACATGTATGAATGATGGGATCGCAGAGTGAATGTGAAAGGAACAAGAATGATGATATAATGCTTAGAATGATGGGAAAATAAATTAAGTTCCCCCAATATATTTGCATGTTCCGAACTTGACACTTGTCATGATGGGAACTGCATGGTCCCCACTCGGAGATACGATCCCGAACTTATGAACTTAGGATATAATATATATCCCATAAATTAGACTTTAGGAAATATTAGTAAAATATTCCCTTCGCTTAGCCCCCTCTTCCTAGACTCTTAGCCCCCTTTCCCCCTAGTGTGGAGTTCTATCCCCCCATACTCTTTTTTCTAGTTGGTCTATAGTAGTGATGTATTTTTAATAATAATCTGACTTTGATTACATATAACAATGATAGGATCACTAGCATTTTAGCATATGGGCTCTCCAACTTAGTAATCACACATGCACTCTGGCCTCAAAACATATATACAAAGGTACTTTGGCCCAAAATATCATGAATCACTTGCTTATATGTACATTTACAATTGGGGTTTGGCCTAGGGGTATTATATTCCCCTCCCCCTTATTTATGCAATGTCCTTAGTGCATTATATACACATGCACAATTCAAAAATATTCAAAAATATGCGAGTACTCTTCCTGCATGGAATATTCATGCTCCCAGGTTGCATCTTCAGGACCGTAACAGGTCCACTGAACCTTTACCAACCTTATTACTCGATTTAAAAGCAACTTGAATTTCTGATTCAAAATGCTCACCGATTGAAATCAAAAGTCTCTTTCTTGCTCCACCTGGATCACATTCTAATCAATTACATGATTAGCATCAAGAACATACTTTTTAAGCAAAGACACATGGAATACATTATGAATGCACATGGATGAAGGTAGTGCAAGCATGTATGCAACAAGACCAACCCTTTCCATCATTTCAAAGGGCCCACAATATCTCATTGCTAGCTTTAAACCGTTTCCCAACTTTAGGGAACCTCTCTTGGCCTTCACTTTTAAGAACACTTGGTCATCCACTTTAAAATCTCTACGAATTCTTCCCTTATCTGTACAGATTTTCTTCTTTTCTTGTGCAACCTTTAAATTCTATTTTATTTTCACCATATGTTCTTCCATTTACCTGAGCAACTCTGGTCCAACCACTGCTTGGTCTACTAGGTTGTCCCAACTCACTTGTGTGTTTCAATTTCTACCATATAATGCTTCAAATGGGATCATTTTTAAAGATGCATGGTACCCATTATTATAAAAAAACTCAACTAAATGTAGATAATCTTCCCATTTTGATGGTTTATCCATCGCATACATCCTCAACACATCCTCAATCACCTGATTTACCCTCTCTATTTGTCCATTTGATTTTGGATGATATTTTGTGCTAAATTTCAGATTTGTCCCAAATCCTTTAATAATCCTTTCCAAAAACTTGATGTAAATTTGGGACATTTGTCAATTTTTTTTTCCTTAGGTACACCATGAAGCATAACAATTTCCCTCATATAAATATATGCAATGTTAGCTTCCTTATGAGTTAGCTTCACTGGAATGAAATGAGCAACTTTAGTCAGCTTATCCACGACCACCATGATGGGATCATGTTGCTTCATTGTTTTTGGCAACTTGGTGATGAAATCAATTGTTACCACTTCCCTTTTCCATTCTGAAATGGGCAATGGTTGTAGTAAACTAGCTGGATGTATATTATCAATGCGATTGTTTCCTGGTGACCTGGGTGCCCGACATAAGGCACATTATGCATCTCTCTCAGCACTAGATTTTTCAGCTCTTGATTTTTAGGTACATATACTCTACCCTTGGACATGAGGATTCCATCCACTCTCAACTCATAGTCTTCAATTTTCTACTGCAAATTACCTTATTGTAATTTTTCTTTTGTCTCCATGTAGTGTTGATCTTGTTATCCCCTAGCCCAGGGATAAATAACGAGATCACGTCTCTAGGCCCATAGGTTCTAGACATGGAGTACCAAGAGCTAGATGACTTGAGCATGGCCCCAGAGGGCCCCTCTTTTCTTCAGTGCAGTGCATTCTTCACCAAAAACAATATCCATCCCACCAACTTGGTCTTGAAGTAGCGGTGGGTCTTACAACATGAGGTAATGAGTTCGGGTATCATGGTATGTATCACCCTGATTTTCAAAGTACTTGAATATGTTGTATTGAATCCTTCTTCATTTCATGACGTTTGCTTGGAAATTATGCTCTTTGCCTCGTTTATACCTGGAAGGGTAATACAGTGCCCTAGTAAGTTGGTTTCCTTTTAAAATGGGTTGTTATTGGTTGGGTATGTGAAAAGACATCGTTCGTTCCCTCCATACTTACCACTTTCCATCCTTATTCCTTGCATCCCCCATATCCTTGTTTGGGCATTAGGATTGGCTACACTAGGAAGGGTTGTACCTTACCTTGTGGGAAGGAGGGGCTAAAGGCCCAGAGGGTAAGAGTACATGGAAAGAGTTAAAAGCCAATGTTGAAAACTTTGAGATGTTTCGCCCAGGGATCCCTGAGAAAGCTGTGAAAAGCTTCTCAGTAATAAAAGGGGACCCATAAGATACATAAACACTCAAGGTACTAGTTGATGGATAGGAGGTCTCATCACGAGCTGACCTATTATGACCATAGGCATTTAGCAGTATGACACTACCACCTATATGGTCACCAAACCATAGTAGTGGCTCTTGGTGGCATATTCAAGAGAAAGGGGGTCTCATCACGAGCCAACCTTCTCATTCCTGTGAAATGTTTGTGGATAACGCTGTCACCTCTGGTCATCAAGCTAGGACAGTGGCCCTCAACTATTCCCTTGAAGCACAAAATCAAAAGATCAAAATAAATAAAGCTAAGAATAAAAGGCAATGAATGGGCTAGGAAACAAATGCATTTATGCCAAGGTGCAACTCTCTCTCTACAAAGACACCCATGGGTAAGACTTTACATTTCCCTGTTATTATATGCACCCCATGCCCAAATACTTATCCTATGCCACCTCATACACTTACATGACTTGGATTAGGTACCACCTAGGAAACACCCCAACTTAAGAGAGGTTAGCCTAATAAGACACCCTGAGACGTTCTCCAAACCCAACTTGTCAAGTTACATAATGTCTTTGAGCATTTGTCTGGGTTAAGGGGGGTTTGATGCACATGTTTGGGTAATTTAATTATTGGATGTGATTTACATGCTATGTTCCCTGTGACTTATGAACCCCTGGAGAACATACTTGTTGCTACAGGACCTTTGCCGGTGGACAAGTATAGATTAGGGAATGATTATCTCAGACCTTCATGGGGGCTTAAAGCCCACAGATGGATGCTACAACCCCAACCAGGGGTAAGAAGAAATTGAAGATTTGCACTGGGAAAAAGAAGGACGTTGCCTTTGGAGGCACCCTGACAGACCTAGATGCAGGGGGGCCTTGCTCTTCCACATGGACGTTGGCCCTTGAGGGCCCTGGACATCACCATCATGACCCTAGACGTCATCTAGAGCTAGGGTTTTCATTTTGGAGGAATTTATGAGCCTGGTGGCACATGTGGGCATCATCTGGGGCCTCTAGAGGCCAACCACCCTACATTTAAGGCTCAACGTTCCACCTTTAGGCCTCATCATCACCTTAGAAGGGCATGCCGTCACCCTTGGAGGTGTCTTTAGATGCTAATTAATTTTTATTATGTCAAAATTGAATTTTATTGTAAATTGGCGAGGTCGGCCTTATTTTGACATGAAAATTAATTATATGTCAAAATTTTGCATAAATAAACATAAAGTACTCTCATTTTTACATCACAACTCCTCACACAAGAAGGAGTAGTTTGAAATTTGCACCCTATTTGGGAGTTATTGGCTGAAATAGGGAGGCACACTTGTCTTAGAGGCTAAAATTTTCAACTTGGATCATTTCTTGGTGAATTACTTGGCAATCTAGGGTTTTATTGCTTGATTATTCTTGGTGAAGTAAGTAAATCTGCAATTTTCATTTCATTTTGAATGGTTATGGTATATTTTCTTATTCATGTTAAATATTATGAAATTTCTTGCTTGACAAACCCTAGGAGTAAAATACTTAAGATACTACTTCTTTTCTCTTCACTTGCTAGACTTTACTAAGGTGATTTGTCTTAGATAAACTTTTAAAGCCCTAAAATACTATCACTTTAGAAGCCATTGTCTAGTTATTGTTGCTCTTAATATATTTCAATAGTCTAAGGAGGAGGAAGGCACTAGAGCCTATAAGTGCATACTCTCAAGTAACTCACCCCTTAAAGTTTGGATCCCCGAAGACTTAAAGTGATAACTCTTCTAAGATACATTCTTCACTTAGACAAGTATAATCATTGTTGTTACTACTTCCAAGTGAAATCCGTCACCTATTGAATCCAATACCCCATAAAGGCACTTGTCCACTTGCTTTAGTGAATGATTGATCAAACAAACACTCAAACTCTCTTCCTTGAAGCTCTTTCTAACTTGTACTAACTCTAAACTAGACTAATTCACTAGTTAACTTGTTGTTGTTGCAAATCATTGCTACAACCATACTAATCTATACTAATTTGTTGCATACACCTACATAACTCGCATCTAACTCACACATAAATTGCTTGTGATAATTGCCAAACAATCTACTTAATGAATGCTAAGTTTACATGATGTTTTCTTGCAATTATGAGCACTAATACTTGTTGCTGTTACAAAATATTGCTACAACCATCTAACTGCAACAAATTCTCTGCAAAATTGACATTTAATTCTAGCTAAACATTGCCAAAATTGCTTTAGACAATTGATTATGATTCTGCTTAGTTAAAACTACCTTTTCATTGTCTTTTCAAGCAATTCCAAGGCATATTTTTTGGAGTTGTTATAAAATACTTATTGTTGTTGTAAACTTTCATATTCTTGCAATTTTATATCAGCTAGTTTGTATTTCGAAGGTTCATGGTCTTATGAAGCACTAACATCATTTTGTACTTGAAAGTTGCCATATTTTTCTTTGTTTTCTTGTTCTGGGCAGGTACACTTCATTTTTACTATTGCTTCATCTCTTAAAGACCTAAAGAACCTTTTGATTTGAGTGACCAGTGAGAGGGGGGTATTCTTGCATCCTTGCCTTAGTTTCATCAGCCCTTTAGGTCACTGAGGACGTCTCCCTTGGGGTAACCTTGATATACTCCTAAAAAGAAAGGGGTTTCCTATTGAGGTGATAGTGATAGGTCACCCCCTAGTTACGAAAATATTGCCTCACTTGCCTTGGGCTTTGGGAAAGTACAAATTGTGCAATAACATGCACTAGTTCTTACCTCTCTCTTGTTGAAGGATTGATAAAACACTCAAACATTCTTCTCCTAAGCTTTTACTAACTATCTCTAACCCTATTTTAGCCTAGATCACTAACTTATTTGCTGATGTTATAAATGTTTGCTACAACCATCTAATTGCAACATTTTTTTTGCATACTCAACATTAATTGCTAGCTAATCATTTAAGAAGTTTCTTATGAAAATTTATTATCATTCTACTTAGTCAATGCTATGTTTTCATTGTCTTTTCAATCTTTGTTGAGGAGTATTTGTTTCAACTATTACATTTTATCAATTTCTGTTGTAAACTTATTAACTATTGCAATTTTGTATCAGTTAGCACTTATTGTCACTGTCCATTGTCTACTGAGGTGTTATTATCATATTTTTACTTTGAATTATTATATATGTATGCTATATTGTCTTGTTATGGGTGGGTGCATCAAGCACTTCATTAACCTCATTTTATAGACACAGATTTAGTGACTTTGGTAACCAGTGAGAGGGGGGAATATATCTTGAACATAACCCTAATATTCCAACCCTTTAGGTTACTGGGGACACTTCCCTTGGGTTAGACCTTGCTTATCCCTAGAAAGTGGGGATTTCTTATTAAGGTGAAAATGATAGGATATCCTTTTTATTACGCCAATCTCCCTTACTTACCTTGGGCTTTGGGCAAGTACAAATTGTGAGATAACATTTTTGGCGCCTTTGATGGGGAACACTGAGTCAATATTCCTCAATGACACTTTTTTGGTAAGCCTTTCTCTCAAAGCCTTCATCTTACAAAGCTTACCTGGCGACTCCAGTAAGGGTGATTCCCTCACTCCCTTTGATAATTCTTAAGAGGATATCTGGCGATTCCACTGACCTCTTCCAAGGTGCCACCTTACTCTCAACTTTGTGATATTTCCAAGATATGGGATCATGGCGCCCTGGGAACAAGTGTATCCGACTATTGATTTTGAAAATTTTCAAGGATACCCACATTATTTTGATATAAAATGGTTACAACTCTCCAAGATTCAGAGTCCTCCCAATTACCCACATTGTATAATTCTTGAAGTATATAAGTGAGATATAATTTGAAGGGGAGGATGTCTGGTAAAATTGTTCATACTTTCCCTGCTTTCTTTTTTTCAAGATTGGATTAAGGGTTGTTGTGAAGATAAGGGTATATCATCTTTCGTAGACCTCATTAGTAGGTTTATTGATTTTGTGAAACCACAATGCCAGACATATGAAGATGCCCTTCAAAATCTCACAATAGCCCAAGAGGAAGAAGGATTCACCACTGAGATTGTGGAAGATCTCAAGGATGTATACCATACTCAATACCAGGAACCCTATGATATAGAAGGAGAGATTTATGAAGAAGGTTTTCAACCCCTTGAAGAGGAGAAATATTTTTCCCATGATTCAATAGAATGCAGTAAATACTTGACTAAAGAAGTGAGTTATGAGGATGAAGCACTAATATCCTCTCCTCTGTTCGATGAAGCTCTTTAAGATACTGTCTCTCCTGCACAAGACAACGAGAATGAGGTGAATCATTTTCCTTTCCCAGTTTTTTATGACACTTTGTTCTATGATTCAGAAGGTGAAGAAGTAAAGGAACCCTTGGAAGAGAAAGGTCCTTCATTTTATTATGAAGGTGAAAAGATGATTAAAGAGACAAGACTTGGGGATGATGTACCATTCCATTTGATGAAGACATACAAGCCTTTGAAGATCTTGCACAACAAGAAGTGAACATGGTAAGTTATTTCCCTTTCCAAGGTTTTAATGATGCTTTATTTTATGATTTGAAAAGTGAAGAAGTATTAGAGGAGCCCTTCGATGGATTAAATCCTTCATGTTATGATAAATATAGTGACATGGTTGATAATATTGATGAGTTCATACATGTTGGAAGATGTAAGTGGGATGTGATTGGTTATGATGAGGATCCCATTTATGATATGGAAGGATATATTCGAATGTTGCCTTTACAACAATCATATGATGTTTCTAATAATTTTGACATTTGGAAACAAGATGATGATATAATTACAGAAGTTTCCCAAGCACCCAAAGATGACCTAGTGCAATTTTCTCTTGATTATTTTCGGTCATACCTTGAGGATTTTGATGAGTATCCCTTTGAGCACTTGGATTTATTCTATGAAGAAGATTATCAACTGTCGTTGTGTTCAAATTTTGATAAAGGTGAGGACGTTGCTTGCCTGAAGCAAGATACTTTTGAAAAGGTTGTCCAACTCCCTTTGATTGCTTTACCTCATTATGTCAATAAGGATGCAGTTGGGGAACATGTCTCTTGCTTCAAGTTTTCTTTCGGGAAATTTTTTTCGTTAGAATTCAAGGGGAGGTTGAATGCCATAAGAAGTTTATTATCTCAATCTTTCATCTTTCCCCTGAGAAGTTGTCAGTTTCCCTCTAAGTTCTCATTAATCCCTTCTCATACCCCAAGGAGTGATGACGTCCAAGGTAGTCAACCCTCAAACTCTTTGAGCCACCCCTTTGAGTCCTTGACCTCTCATGATCCTTTTCTAAGATGGATTGATCACTTTTCTGGAAGGGTGACTTGGCATGATTTTGTCCCTTCCCCCTGCCTCCATGAGCTAGACTTTACGAATTCCTATGATATAATGCATGCTCTAACTCATATTTATCTTGTGCTTAACTTGTCATTGTTTTGGTTTATGATGAAGCACAGAGGCATGTGTTATGATACATTGCTAGCGTGGTTGTACTGGTTGTATGCTTATACCTAACATTTGACAGGTAAGTACAAGTGAGATAGGATAGGTAGGCATTTGCATCCATTGTACATACCATTTCATATCATGTTAGCATAGTTGTGGTTTTATTTTCATATTATCTTGTTTCATTATGTAGATATGTATGCTCATGATAATATGCTAGATTAAAGATGCTCTTTATTTGTTTATTATATCATATATGAACAAGGGGTGATATCACCACCCTAGGTATTTCTAATATCCTTTGTTGAGATTTAGCAGGCACAAGTCATACTAGAGATGTCGAGGTTCTCATGCGCTCTACGGTGAGCACATGTCCCTGAGTTGGAGCTAGATGTTATCCCCTAGCCTAGGGATAACTAAGGATATCATGTCTCAAGGCCCACATGTTCTAGACATGGAGTACTGAGAGCCAGACGACTTGAGCATGGCCCCATAGGGTCGCTCTTTTCTTCAGTGTAGTCCATTCATCACCAACAACAATATCCATCCCACTAGACTGGTCCTGAAGTAGTGGTGGGTCTTTCTCCATGAGGTAATGAGTCCGGGTATCATGGTATGCATCACTCGAATTTTTGAAGTACTTGAATATGTTGTATTGAATCCTTCTTCATTTCATGATGTTTGCTTGGAAATTATGCTTTTTGCCTCGTTTATACCTGGAAGGGTAACTTAGTGCCCTAGTAAGTTGGTTTCCCTTTAGGATGGGTTGCTACTGGGTGGGTTTGTGAAAAGTCATCGTCCGTTCCCTCCATACTTACCAATTTCCATCCTTATTCCTTCCATCCCCCACATCCTTGTTTGGGCATTGGGATTGGCTATGCTAGGAAGGGTTGTACCTTACTTTGTGGGAAGGAGGGGCTAAAGGCCCATAGGGTAAAAGTAGCTGGAAAGAGTTAAAATCTAAAGTTGAAACCTTTGAGATGCTTCACCCAGGGATCCCTAAGAAAGCTGTGAAAAGATTCTCAGTAATAAAAGGGCACCCATAAAATACATAAACACTCAAGGTACCAGTTGATGGCTAGGAGGTCTCATCACGAGTCAACCTATTATGACCATGGACATGTAGTGGTATGAAACTACCACCTATCTGGTCACCAAACTAGGGTAGTGGCTCTTGGTGGCATATCCAAGAGAAAGGGGGTCTCATCACGAGCCAACCTTCTCATTCCCATGAAATTTTTATGGATAACGCTATCACCTCTGGTCATCAAGACATGACAATGGCCCTCAACTATTCCCTTGAAGCACAAAAGCAAAAGATAAAAATAAATAAAGCTAAGAATAAAAGACAATGAATGGGATAGGAAACAATTGCACTTATGACAAGGTGCAACTCGCCCTCTTTGGGAGTTATTGGATGAAATAGGGAGGCACACTTGTCTTGGAATTCACAACTTGGATAATTTCCTGGTGAAGTTACTTGGAAATATAGGGTTTTATTGCTTGATTATTCTTGGTGAAGTGAGTAAATCTGAAATTTTCATTTCATTTTGAATGGTTATGGTATATTTTCTTATTCATGTTAAAGATTATGAAATTTCTTGCTTGACAAACCCTAGGAGTAAAGGACTTAAGATACTACTTCTTTTCTCTTCATTTGATAGACTTTACTAAGGTGATTTGACTTAGATAAACTTTTAAAGCCCTAAAATACTATCACTTTAGAAGCCATTGTCTAGCTATTGTTTCTCTTAATATCTTTCAATAGTCTAAGGAGGAGGAAGGCACTAGATCCTATAAGTGCCTACTCTCAAGTAACTCACCCCTTAAAGTTTGGATCCCAGAAGACTTAAAGTGATAAATCTTCTAAGATCCATTCTTCACTTGGACAAGTATAATCATTGGTGTTACTACTTCCAAGTGAAATCCATCACCTATTGACTCTATTACCCCATAAAGGCACTAGTCCACTTGCTTTAGTGAATGATTGATCAAACAAACACTCAAAATCTCTTCCTTGAAGCTATTGCTAACTTCTACTAACTCTGAACTAAACTAATTCACTAGTTAACTTGCTGCTGTTGCAAATCATGGCTACAACCATACTAATCTATAGTAATTTTCTGCATACACCTACATAACTTGCATCTAACTCACTCAAAAATTGCTTGTGATAATTACCAAACAATCTACTTGATGAATGCTAAGTTTACATGATGTTTTCTTGCAATTCTAAGCACTAATACTTGTTGTTGTTACAAAAGATTGCTACAACCATCTAACTACAACAAATTCTCTACAAAATTGACATTTGATGCTGGCTAGACATTGCCAAAATTGCATGTGACAATTAATTATCATTCTGCATAGTTAAAACTACATTTTCATTGTCTTTTCAAGCAATTCCAAGGCATATTTTTTGCGACTATTATAAAATACTTATTAATGTTGTAAAATTTCATATTGCTGCAATTTATATCAGCTATCTTGTATTTCAAAGTTTCATGGTCTTATGAAGCACTAACATCATTTTGTACTTGAAAGCTGCCTTATTTTTCTTTGTTATCTTGTTATGGGAAGGTACACTTCATTTTTACTATTGCTTCATCTCTTAAAAACCTATAGAACCTTTTGACTTGAGTGACCAGTGAGAGGGGGGTATTATTGCATCCTTGCCTTAGTTTCATCAACCCTTTAGGTCAATGGGGATGTATCCCTTGGGGTAACCTTGATATACTCCTAAACAAAAAGGGGTTTCTTATTGAGGTGAAAGTGATAGGTCACCCCCTTGTTACGAAAATCTTGCCTCACTTGCCTTGGGCTTTGGGCAACTACAGATTGTGCGATAACAGGCACTAGTTATTGCCTCTCTCTTGTTGAAGGATTGATCAAACACTCAAAAATTCTTCTCCTAAGCTATCAACTATCTTGTAACACTAGTTTATCCTAGATCACTAACTTATTTGTCGATGTTATAATGTTTGCTACAACCATCTAATTGCAACAATTTTTTTGCATACTCAACATTAATTGCTAGCTAATAATTTCAGAAGTTGCTTATGACAAGTGATTAACATTCTACTTAGTCAATGTTATATTTTTATTGTATTTTCAAGATTTTCCGAGGAGTATTTGTTGCAACTGCTACATTTTATCAATTGTTGTTGTAAACTTATCAACTGCTGCAATTTTATATTAGCTAGCACTTATTGTCACTGTCCATTGTCTACTGAGGTGTTATTATCATATTTTTAATTTGAATTATTGTATATGTATGCTATATTGTCTTGTTCCATGCAGGTACATCAAGCACTTCATTAACCTCATTTTTTAGACACAGATTTAGTGACTTTGGTAACCAATGAGAGGGGGGAATATATATTGAACATAACCCTAATATTCCATCCCTTTAGGTTACTAGGGACGCCTCCCTTGGGGTAGACCTTGCCTATCCCTAGAAAGTGGGGATTTCCTATTAAGGTGACAATGATAGGATATCATGTTTGTTACACCAATATCCCTTACCTTGGGCTTTGGGCAAGTACAGATTGTGCGATAACATATATATGATTTTTCAACTTTCAAAATTTCATCCTTCGAATCATATTTATACATGCTAATGGATATAACATGCATCTCATGCACCCTCCTGTTGAGTGCATCAACCACATTGTTATCCTTACCTTTGATATGATTTATATCAAAGTCACATTCACTAAGGAATTCGAACCATCTACTTTTTCTGGAATTCAAAGTTGGTTGTCCAAACAAATATTTCAGACCACTATCGTCTATCCTCAAGACAAATATTTTTCTCATGAGATAGTGCCTCCACATTTTCAAGGCATGAACTATGGTTTCTAATTCCAAATCATAAGTGGCATAGTTCCTTTCATGCTCTTTCAACTTTCTTGATTCATAGCATATCACATGGCCATTTTGGCTAAGGACTCCTCTAAGCCCTTCCTTGCATGCATCAATTCACATGATGAAATATTCATTTGGATCAATAATCCTCGAATTTTTTTCACTTGCCAACAAATTCTTCAAGTGTTGAAAACTTCTTTCACAATCAGAGGTCCATTCAAATCTCACACCCTTTTTTTTGTAAAGAAGTGATTGGGTGTGAAATGCTTGAAAAACCCTCAATAAACCTTCTATAATATCCCGCTAGCCCCATTAGTGACCTTACCTTGAGACATTATTTGGTGTTGGCCATCCTTCAAAGGATTTAATCTTCTCAGGATCCACTGCTATTCCTTCCTCTGAAATGATATGGCCTAAATAATGTATACGCCTCTGATAAAATGAGCAGTTGCTTAAATTTGCATACAACTGATTCTCTCTCAATACTTGTAGCACCATCTTCAAGTGTTGCTCATGTTCTTCTTTAGACTTGGAGTAGATAAGTATGTCATACAAGAAGACAATGACAAACTTATCCAAGTAATTTTTGAAAATACCACTCATCAAACACATAAAGACAACTGATGCATTTGACAACCCAAATGGCACCATTGTATACTCATAATGGCAATACCTCGCTCTAAAAGTAGTCTTGCCAATATCTTCTTCTTTAATTCTCACCTAATGATAGCCTGACTTGAGGTCAACCTTGGAGAATATCCTTTCATCTTTGAATTGATAAAAAAAGTCATCTATCCTTGGAAAATGGTACTTGTTATTCGCAATCACCTTATGCAACTACTTGAAGTCAATGCATAACCTCAAGGTTCCATCCTTCTTCTTCATAAATAACACGAGGGCACCCCAAGGAGACACACTTGGGTGTATATTCCCCTTTTTCAAAATCTCTTTAAATTGCATTTGCAATTCCTTATATTTTGGTACACTCATCCTATAAGGACTCTTGGACACTGGGGATGCTCCATGCATCAAATTAATAGAGAAATAAATATCTCTTTTCGGTGACAACCTTAATATCTCTCTAAATACATCTTCAAATTCTTATAATACTGTATAGTCTTCAATGCTTGGCACTTTATCCTTAGGTGTCTTTTCAATATGCGCTACAAATATTTGACATCCTTACTTGAAGCTTCTTTTCAGCTACAAGATTGAAATTTCTTTGATAGTCACAACCCTTGGGATACCTTGAATTGTCCTCAAGTTCCCTTCTTCATCCAAACAAGATAATGCTTTGATATATCAATCTAGGACAACATGATGCTCATCCAAACAATCCATACCAATAAGGAAATCATATGAACCCAAAGGTATAATATTCAAATTTTCCTTTGTTCTCAGTCCATTCATGTCCATTGGACATCCCTTAACCAACTCATTAAATCTTCTTTTAGCTCCTCATACATGCTATGTTTTGTGAACAATTTATCCCACTAGAAAGATCTCTCCAAGATCTATCATTTTAGAAGTAGAAACTGTGTGTACTACAAGTACACAAAATTTTGTACATATTTATCTTCTAAAAATGTTGTTTAGGCCTTGAAAAATGGCCTACAAAAAGATGACCTAGGAATCACTATAAATTTCCATTAAATTTTTACTTTTTTTGAGAATTTTTGCTGCATTATGCTGACTAGGATGATGAAGTGGCATATTGGGTCCACCTGGCATCCCCTAAATGATGCCATGTCAGCCCTTTGGTCACACTATCCTTGCCTCGTCAACCTCTGTTTCCCTCCTCTTCTCTCTCTCCTTCCTTCCTTACCTTACTTCCACTTAGTGTGCATATTATTACCCTTTTGAGCCACACAATCCATGGTTATCCACTTGGTGCCTATTTATTGGTTATTTGAGATGGGAGGGTCCCATCCCACACCCATTTCCCCTGCACGCAGACTTGCACGTTCGCCCAATCAGATGATGGAGAGAGGTGGGGGTTCATGGAGGATCAATGATCACGATTGTATTTCAGCCTCCCCAACATGAAAAGAATTAAAAAAGGGGGGAGGTAGGAAATGGAATCCCACTGATTTTCTACTGATGGCCTGGTAGCCTCTTGTGAATTTTGTCCTACCTTGAAATCACAGTTCTGCAGGTCAGGCAGACACCCCACCACTACGACTCCACATCACCTGCCACCTGCTACCAATTGACACCATGTACCTACCATCATGGTAGTACACGTCACCTCGTGACACATTAGCTGACATGTGGCTCTACGTCATCATTGACATCATCGTACAAAAAAATACCCAAAATTTTCCAATTTCTCCAAATTTCAATTTTTTCCAAAAATGCCAAATAATGCATAATTTCAAAATTCATTATTGGGCCTCCATTGCAGCTCTTTAATTAGCTTCGTATAGCCAATTACGACCATGTGCATGTCAATTTGACCTCTGCACTTGAAATTTGACCCTTCCCCATTGAATTTTCCATAGATTTCACTACAAAAATTGGGGCTTTTTCCTAATTTTGCCCCAATTTCGTTATGGCTTCTCTTCAAATCTAAAATTCGTCTCAATTCCAGTTCATAAATTCCCAAGAAACGGTTAAAATTTGAAATTTTAACTCCCGGGTTCATTTGTCTCAAATTTCCCGTGAATTTCTCCCAAATTCATAAGAGTATTATTAACAAACATGTTGCAGACATCCTTTGGAAATTAAATTTTTGCAATTTACATCTTCAACATTCTATTATTTGGCCCATGTAAGCTCAATATTGAACCTATGGCTCTGATACCACATTGTAGCATCCCCAACCTCGAGCTGGGCCATGCCACACAAACTTTTTTCACTCTCTGATACCAATTTAACGCCCCCATTACTAGTAAATTCAACATAATTAACTTTGATACAATTTAATTAACAATATGCCCTGCATATGAACATAATTATGCAGTACTAAGCATCATGCAAAACATGCATAAATATGTGCAATAAAACATACCTAATTTATATAAGCATTCACACAGTAATTATAAAAAACACATAGAATAAACTTATATTTTGTGAATCATTGACTGACTACAGACCTTAGACGTTCCTCCCAGCCATAGACTTTGCTGCTCATAAACTCTCAACAAAATGTCACCCCGACCTGGGACTAGAAAATCCACCAGGGCATGGGCTTTCTAAGCCAAACTAAGGTCTAATAGACAATGAAATATAACTTAGGCCAAGGTGGAAAATCCAACAACCATTCCCACCTCACAACCTCTCATTCCCCACAGTCTATCCCACCCCAGGAAGCGTACCCCTTCTCTATTCAACAGTCCTTCGGTTGTCTCGCTTCCCTTTAAGGGCTTCAACTACATACCAGACATGAAGTCTCAGAGTGTTGTAGCATCTAGAACTCAAGTTTTCTCTCAAAATTGTAGCAGCCCCCCAACCTAGAAAACTAGGAAAAATATTCCTAGAATGCCCATAGGCTTGACAATTCGCTTCTTTAGAATAGACACAGGCCTGACAACCTACTTCTTCAACTCAATTACTAGGGTATATCTGGTTACAATCATCTCCCAAGCTCCCAAGTACAGGTACAAATGATGGGATCAAAGAGTGAACGTGAGAGGAATGAGAATGATGATATAATGATTAGAATGATGGGAAAATACATTAAGTTCCCCCAATATGTTTTCATGTTCCCAACTTGACACTTGTCATGATGGGAACTACATGGTCCCCACTTGGTGATACGTTCCCAAACTTTAGGAACTTAGGATATAATATATATCCCATAAATTAGACTTTAGGAAATATTATTAAAATATTCCCTTGGCTTAACCCCTCTTCCTATACTCTTAGTCCCCTTTCCCTCTAGTGTGGAGTTCTAGCCCCCCATACTCTTTTGTTTAGTTGGTCTGCAACAATGATGTATTTTTAATAATAATCTGAGTGTGATTACATATTACAATGATAATCTTGTTGGCCTTTTAACATCTGGGCTCTCTAGCCTAGTAATCACATAGGCACTCTGGCCTCAAAACATATATACAAAGGCACTCTAGCCCAAAATATCCTAGCTCATCAGCCTATATGTACATTTACAATTGGGGTTTGACCTAGGAGTATTAAAAGATATATTATAATAAGGACTCTAAGGAAGAGAAATATTACACTGGATAGCAGTGTATTGTGCACATTTGAGGAGGTAATCATAGAAACCAAGAAGGAAAATATGATCCAACTCTTTTCAACAAGTATGGCCATCTCCCATGCCTCAGTAGACAAAGCAGTAGACAAATAAAGAGAACTGGAGCAAGCTAGAGAAGAAGTGTCCTCCCTCAATCATCAAGTACAATATTATTAAGAAACCGGAGGGGTGGTGAACTCGAAGAAATATTTGTTGGAAGAGCATGATAAGAACCTCAAGGTAAAATATGATTTGGTTATGAAAGCACTTTCTCTGTAGGAGGAATCCCTGTTGCTCGGAATCACATACAAGGAAGTTCTAAGGTGGGTCGAAAAGGGCAACAGAGCGTTGGATCGAGTCGAGTTCCTCAAGGAAGTGCAAAGAGATAAGGGAGCCGAGGACCACAACATAGAACTCTTGTCGGACAAACGACTATCTCAAATATATTTAGATACAAAGCACTAAGTGAATATCGTGGAGGAGTGGAAAGAGAAAGTCAAAGAAGAATGGGAGAATTGCAACCGAGTGTGGGAAAAAGTGAATCATATGATGGTCGACCTCTAATTGTCAACCCTTGGTTCTCCTATAGATTTTCGGTCGATGGATAAGGAATCAACAAGTTTGTAGAGGGGAGCCGACAAGTATAAGGATGAGGTCAATAAGATAACTGTCGTGGAAAGGGGTGATTCATAAATGGGTAGAGTACTACTCTCCCAAATGTTTACAATGGGAGGATCTTTAAATTGACTATGGCTTATACAGGTTTTAATGAGCATATTAGTTCATTTATCATAATGCATTACAAGCATAAACGTAATAAAAATGAACATGAAGGAGTATAAAACACATGAAGGCAAATAAGAGAGAGACAACTGATGTTGATAACGAAGTTCACCCCTCCATCTCTGGGGTTACGTCTCCGGACCTGCTCCAAATGGAATGCAGATCTTCTATATTCCTTCTTCAAAGTGAGCTCACAAAACTCTCTTACATTCAAGGACTATGGCTCTTCATTAGCCCAACACTATGGATTTCAATAGCTAAGCACTCTCTCCTCTTTTTTTCTCTCCCTTTAACATGGCTCACATAAGGAGTATATATAGTTTTTCCTTACTCACTCTCCAACTAAGAGCATTAATTACAAGATCCACAATTGTAGGATCTGATTACAAAGAAGGAAAAACAAGATCCTTAAAAGTAGGATCTTCAACCATCTTAGGCTTAAAAATGGAAAAGT
>ML794250.1:183592-206384 GCA_009831015.1 Picea engelmannii
TGAGAAAAATGGCAAATTGGTGTGAGGTGGTTTCTCACATGAAAACCAATTTCCATAATTAATAAATGAATAATATGTGAGACAAATTTTCTCTCACAAATATTAATCATTTTAATTACAAGTGAATAATAATAATGTATGAGATATTAAATCTCATAAAATGCATGAGCACTTCATAAAATCATTAATAAAACTAATATGAAAATGCATGAAGTATTTTTCCCACAAATGCATAATTAAATGCATGAGAAATAAAACTCAAGAAAGCATCACTTAAACACTTTTGTCGCCACCTTAAAATCAACATGGCGCAAATTACAAAGTTCTTTCACGTGTGGAGATCCATTCGGATCAAGGGGACACATGCAAAGGTATGCCATCAATCAGATTAAGATCATCGATTGGTTGGAACAATTAACCAGTAGAATGCATAAGTACACTGGTTGATTTCAGAACAATCATAATGCATTGAGCATGTTGACGGATCAACACTGATTTCAATGTGGGGACATCTGTGCCAAGATTTTCTCTCAGTGGGACAAATATCTAGATGAGAATGTGCATCCTCGAACTCCTAGATCC
Organism: Picea engelmannii; assembly: GCA_009831015.1. Lineage (NCBI taxonomy): Eukaryota > Viridiplantae > Streptophyta > Pinopsida > Pinales > Pinaceae > Picea > Picea engelmannii. The sequence goes on from ML794250.1 coordinate 184,175, forward strand.
CCCAAGTCATCTTGATCCAGGTGGAAATCGATGGCCACCCACCTATTCGACTGGCTCAAAACATGGGTTTCCCCCTTGGCAATTTTTCTACGGTTTTTCGGGTCTTGAACTTCCGACACCGTTTTGAGGCTCTAAATGATGTTTTTTGGGCATGAAAACATTCAAATGATATTCAAAGGCATGGTATGGGCCGAATGGAATATGTGTTTCTCGACTAGGCCTTTCCGACGAGGTATAAAACACCCCAAATGGAGATCGTATCCAAAAGTTACACCCTTGGGAAGTTGACGTACCAACTTCCCCCATCGGGGCCCACAAACCTTTTGGTGTTTCATCTTCCAGGGTTAGGGTTTTGGATTTTCTTTATGTTAAAAAGGCCTCTAGAGACTCATTGTAAAAATCATCATCTTCTTGCGAATAAGCGTATCCATCACATCTCTTCCTAGAGATAAGCTGCCACCATTTTAGCGAGTCATTCACTCTGTAATTTTACAGTTTCTGTACATTCTCTCATTAATAAAAAAATTGCATTACTTTATCTCTGTGTTTATTGCAATATTTATTTGTATCTCACAATATCTCTATATATTTCATTGTTATATCTCCACCTTCATTTCGTTCTCAAAATAAATCTGGATTAGTGGTATCAGAGAACGTTGCTCATTGTCTTTTCTTAGTGCATGACCCCGATGAGGTCAGGGTACAAAGAGTTGGGTCTCGAGCTAGTTTCCCTTGAGGAAAAATGCTATTGTCAGCCCAAGCGACCTCCCATGGTGGAATAAAATAGAGACACGGGAGTAGAAGATCCCATCAAGCTGTTTCTCGTGGAATCCCTCGCGCAAAAAAGGAACGAGATGTTGGAGAAATTTTCCTAAATCTTCAACGATTGCAGACAATAACATGTGTGTCTTTGTCAAGTAGTCGCTTTGGAAATGATACTCCATTCAAGGTACAAGTTAATTTTGATATTCCCATATTTGAAGGTCAGATCAATGCAGATGGTTTGGAAAAATAGTTGAATATGCTAGAAGGTTATTTCTCTATTCATAATTTTTTTGATAGATAAAAGATCACCTTTGCGCTCCTCAAGGCTCTCTCCCATGTCAAATATTGGTGGGAAACTTACTGGGAGAAAAGATCCACCGAGGAGTCTGGAATATTTGGGGCCAAGCCCACTTGATATTTTTTTATGGATGCGGTCAAGAAGCAATATTATCCTGTGGGAAACTATGATGACCAATACATGAGATGGACCACGTTGCATCAAAAGCGAGACCAAATAATATGGAAGTTCACAAATACCTTCCATACCTTGCACATCAAGCTGGGTATCAAAGACTCTAAGTGGCATGTGGTTCTTAAATACCGTGGGGCTCTACACAGGTACATCCAAATCAAAATGGAGTTTCTGGACATCTCATCACTAGGAGCTGCTTATAGACACGCTGTCAAAATCGAGCAGAAATTTAAGCAGTAGAACAAGCGGGAATTTGGGTCTGCAAATCCGCAACAACAAAAGTATGGTAAAGGTAACTCTAACTTACAAAACACTCAAGACAATCAGTCCAAGCCACAAGAAAAGAAGGGTAACGGGAAGACAAATAAAGACACTAGGAAGTGGTGTGACTTCCACAAAATCCCTTGGCACAATTTCGATGAATGTCGCTCGAAACAATAATTGGTTTTCAAGCTCAAAGAAACAGAGCCAAGCCCCGACTTAGACTCCGATTCAGACACTAATAAAAGGAGACAGATAATTGATGCAGAACCCAATGCTACTGTCGCGACCACACTAATCCAACAAGAAGAACCAGAGGATCCTGAGGAGGGGGAGCGCCTCTTCCATTCACAGATGTGGGTGAAGGGGACCCAACTGCATTTCATTGTTGATAGCGCAAGCCATAAGAACCTCATCTCAGCAGAGGTCATCAAGTAGTTATATTTTTCGACAACCCCACACCTGCAACCATACAACATCGGATGGCTCCGTCGGGGATGATATCTCTATGTGATTCAACAATGCTGCTTGTCATATGACATCAAGCCCTTCAATTATGAGGTACTGTGTGATGTTTCCCCACTGGAAGTTTGTGATGTTTTATTAAGCCAACCATATATGTGGAGGTGTCATTATGTTTATGAGTCTTGACCCCATAGCATCATTGTTACTCTGGTGGGTTTGCACTACAAGATACCATAGGTAGTTCCAACTAATGTATCGACAAAACAGTGCTGCAAAGTAATATCTCATACCACAAAGTTTAGCCTCTTCACCACCCAGTCAGAAGATAAGGACACTGCAACCATTGCAACCTTGGCCCAAAAGCCTCCTATCTAGCAGAAGCAGATCAACAAGATTGTAGAAGAGCACCAAGATATTCCTATTGCACCTACGGGGGTGCCTCCACACTACCCAGTGAAATCAAGTTATGATAAATCTTTTCATGTTCTTCATGTTACATATTCATCGATAGAGTCCTCGCACACTTAGGAAGATCATGCAGCTAGATTGGTTAAATAGATCCAATCCCTCCAACAACATCTTCATAACAACCTTCAACAAGTTAAGCAGGGCAACTTCTTCAACAAGGAAAGCAACTAACCAAGGTTCAAATTCAACAAAAGCTTCCCCAAGGACTTGAAGCAATGGATACCATTTCTTCCTAAGGGAGGAGGATTGATCCAGGTGAAAATCGGTCGCCATCCACCTATTCCACTAGCTCAAAACATGGGTTTCCACCTTGGTAGTTTTTCTACGGTTTTTCAGGTCCTGAACTTTCGAGGCCGTTTTGAGGCCCTAAATGATGTTTTTTGGGCATGAAAGCGCCCAAACAATAACTAGATGCAATGTTTGGGTTAAACAAGATATGTTCTCCTCAACTAGACCTTTTCGACAAGGTATAGAACGCCCGAAACAAAGATCGTATGAAAAAGTTACGCCCTTGGGAAGTTGACGTACCAACTACCCCCATCGAGGCCTGCAAGCCTTTTGGCGTTTCGTCTTCCATGGTTAGGGTTTTGGATTTTCTTTATGTTAAAAAGGCATCTAGAGCCTCATTGTAAACATCATAATCTTCTTGGGAATGAGCGTAGCCATCACATCTCTTCTCAGAGATAAGTTTCCACCATTCTAGTGAGTCATTCACTCTGTAATTTTACAGTTTCTGTACCTTCTCTCATTAATACAAATTGTGCATTACTGTATCTCTGTGTTTATTGCAATATTTTTGTGTATCTCGCAATATCTATGTATATTTCATTGTTATATCTTCGCCTTCATTTGATTCTCAAAATAAATCCGGATCACATCTTGACTCAACTTGTTGTTTATTTATTTATTTCTAGCCACCGAATTACTATTTTTAGTTTTAAAAGTTGTATAAATGAGAGGGTTCACCCCATAGTTAAGGATATTTGGCTAAACAAATTTTTGGATTATTGTATTGAAGAACTACTTTCTACAATTAATAGAGAAGCTCCTCTGGAGCCCAGAAGTTGGATTGAACTATTGTGTGTTTTGGCGATCAAAGAGTGGATTGTTCTTTGTTCAAATTCCATGTTATTGATGTCTAGTAAGATTTCCCTTTTTACCAAGTTATCTTGTTAATTATGGATGCTACCCTTATCAGTTTCACATCATATTTAATTATGTATGTCAGTAAGTGCTGGGCTTTATTTTGATGATCAACAATTCTAGAATTATTTCATGATAACTGGCAAGTTTACAATTGAAAATTTACATGCATGTTAGATAGTTTCTTATTAGATCTTTCCAAGACTTATTTCTCGAAAGTTTATAGATCAATTGATTTGATTATTCTATATTTATTTTTCTTTTGAAAATTTAGTTTTAAGAGAAATTGTAGATTTACATTGTTTACATCTTTTCTTTTAAGTGATCAATTATCATAATTGTTTATTTTAAGTCATATGTGATTGCTGTCATGTATTACTTGAGAGGTTATCCCCTCGAGTAGTCCTTTGCAACATTTAGTAATTTTTTTTCAAGCATACAAAAATCAATTCCCAAAAAATAGAAAGAGAAAAGAAGAGATGAATTTGACAAATTTTAAATCCCATCGAACGATTGTCGGGCCATTAATCTGAAGGATTATGCCATACCAAATGAGGAAGAGTTTAATTGAGCCTCATTATAGGGTGTAATTGTTGGAATACTGAGACGGGGGGGTGGTGAATCAGTATTATCACTTTATTATCCTTTTTAACCACAATATGTATTCATTAATTTCATCAACAATATATCATCAATATATCATGAGTAGTATAAATCAACATAACATAATCCATAGAAACACAGTACACCAAAATTGATGTGGAAACCCAAATGGGATAAAACCACATAATGATTTTATTATATATCAAAAGAATACATTCATTGGAACCACCAACTTACGAATTCTCTAGCTACAACTGGAAGGAGGCTACGACCCCCTATTTACAGGCTCCAAACCGAAGGAAGCTACAACTCCTTGAATTCTCTGGCTCCAACTAGAAGGAGGCTACAACCCCTTGATTCTCAGGATCCAACCTAAAGGAAGCTCCAATTCCCAGAGTTCTCCAGCACCAACCCCCTTTCCTTGCCCCGTCCTGTCATCCTTAAATATAAGTGTAGACAAACTGTCACTACCACAATTATTGCCACTATCACTGTCACTGTCACTGTCACTACCTCTATCACATCAACCTATAACCTGCCAACCTGTCATTGTATCCAATCTGTCACTGTCAATGTACCCTCAACCTGTAACTATCATTGTACCATACCATGCATCAATTGTGTACCAATAAATGTAGTATAACATGCATCAATCATGTACCATAAGATATACCATAACATCAGTCATGTACCATGTACTAGAGCATCAATCATATATAAAACCTATACCATATATCATAGTATCAATCATGTATAGATCTGTACCATATCATCAATGAAGTGACTCAAAGAACCAAAGCATGTGTCTCATGCATATGCCACCATACATCAAGTGTATACCTCAACCATACATCCACATATCAAAGATATGTCTCTAGAGATGAACCATAACAATCATGTCATGANTACCATATCATCAATGAAGTGACTCAAAGAACCAAAGCATGTGTCTCATGCATATGCCACCATACATCAAGTGTATACCTCAACCATACATCCACATATCAAAGATATGTCTCTAGAGATGAACCATAACAATCATGTCATGACTAGATACAAGAGTATAGCTCAATCAACCATGTAGCCAAGAAGTACCTCAATCATGTGCCAAGCCAAACATACCTCAAACATGTACCATACCACAACCAAGTATAATCTTCAAAACAAGCACATACGCATACCTATACCTCTATAGTTGACCTGATACATAATATGGTTGACCTGTAAGCTTTCCTCCGACCTCAGGGACCTGGTACAAGCATTTCCCCCAAATTTGTCTTGTTCTCGCGGAACTAAGACATGATGTCACATGGGGCCTTACGTGACAGGCACTGTGCAACCCGCGGGGATGCCTCACGAGACACTAGTGGTCTGACCCGCAGGGATGCCTCGCGGGACACTAGTGGTTTGACCCGTGGGAGTCAACCAAACTATGGTTTCCTCAGATAATTTCTCTCTCCTCTGCAACCCCGATACTCCCGCACTTCTCACTTGTCGCTACCTCAGATTTCATCGTCGCAAAACTTGCCAAATAGATCATTAGTTCACTAGAAGATATTCAATAGAATAAGTGAGTGAATGTGCTTGTGAATGACTCCTTAAGGTGTATTTATTCTTTTTCTTAGTAACCTCTCTCCTTAATCTTAGGGGCTTCTGGAATTTCTTGTTACAATCACTTTACCCTTTCATTAAAGGCTTGTAACCAACTAGGGGCTTCTTGACCATTCTTCAGGGCTTCTAACTTCACAAGGCCATAACTCGTCAACCATGAGGAACCACGTGGCGTGCCACCTATCACCGGAAATGACATGACGAGGACTATCCATTCATGAGTGAGTTACTTTCATTTACACCATCCTTCATGAACTTTTTCCGTGAACAACTATAAGCTCCATAACCATACCTTTGGGGCTACCTGACTTCTTCAGGGGTTGACATCAATGACAACCAATATTTCAACAATAATCCCTCCTGTTGAGTCAAAAAGAATCTAGCCCCCTCAACAAAGAGTTTTCAAAGATTTAATCTCAAAAGCTTCTCTTCGTATTTATCAAGATTTTAATATATCAACTATGGCTTGTGAAGTTATTCACACGATGAATCTTGCAATTATGGATGATAATATTGAATGCTAATTATATTGTTTATTTCATTATTCATAATTTACAGTATCTACTACTAAATTATGTTGAAATTTAAGATATTTATGAATATGCATGGAAGCCTTTATGCAATTTTATGTTTGTAATAACACTTTTTTTGTGTTCATATCTTCTGTAATTCAAGTATTAAGGAATGGTTGTTTTGAATATACTTGTGAATATATTTTCTTGAAACAATATTTTTGTTTTCAGATTTCTGTGGTGAGTAGTTTTGATTAGTCCTGACGATGAATCCCGATTCGGATTCGAAACGTCGATGACAAAAATGACACCAACAATATTTTATTAAAGAAGATTGTGTTAGATTGTATTTTTTAGTTTATTTTCATATTTTTCTTAAAAGTTGATTAAACATAAATATGGTGTTCTTTGTAAACAAAAATAATGGTTAAAATTCATAAATTTTATTGCATAAACTTAAAAAAAAAACATTGTTTTAAGTTTTGTTTTATTGCAAAGTTCAAAAAACTTCTTAAGAAAAAATCCTAATATACTTATTTGAGGGTTAACCTTTTTGGCTCTTGGATTCTTTAAGTTATCCTAAAATGGGGAGGTATTTTATTGCCATAAGGTTTCTTGGCATTGTTCCCTAGTTATGAACATCCTGAAAAACAACACAATGTGCGGCTACAACAAACATATTAAAAAATCGTGTGGCTTTAACAAACATATTAAGATTGCATAAGGAATCGCCTCTATTGAAGGAACGCCCAATCCTCTAAATTCACCCTCCATGTAAGGGTTATTCAATTTCCAATAGTAGAGCAATTGAACTAGTACCTTTTATCATTTCAATCTTTATGAAGTACCCCAAAGTTGCCACGAAGAATAATAAGAATTTTAATCCCACGATCAAAAGAAATATGAATACTGGTATTTTTAACCACCAAACCAAATCAATGAGTTGATATGGTAAAGAATTCAAATAGGATTTGAGAGTGCTTTAATGTCTTTTTTTATATCTAAAATTTCAAGGAATCAAAGTTTGTGGTAACAAGTTTGAAATCCCACATGGCTGTGCATTGCAATGCCCTATTTTAGCTTTACATATATTTGAGCAATGCACATTGTAGACCCACACACATTGCATTCTTGCATGTAAAGTCTATTATGGATTTGCACAGAAATCATATGAAGATGACCATCAATTAAGATTTCATTTAAATTTATGAGACATGTAATGATTTCATCGAACAATTTTTATATTTTTATCCTTTTAATTCCTTGTTATATTTATTATTTATTGTTATTTTTTTTATATTTTGTTATTTATATAAGGTATTGGATACTGTTAAAGTTGTAATAACCTATTATTTAAATGCAAATACTTGAAAGTTGTAATAACTTATTATTTAAATGTATAACTTAAAAAATATAAGTGATAATGACTACTCCATATTTTTAAAAGTTGAAGTAGAATTGGATAGATCTAGATGTTAGTAACTATTGACAATGTCACAAGTAATTCCTTTTATATGTAATATGAAGTTGACACACACACACACACATATATCCAACGTAAATTCAAGATCAAGTTTTAGGTGATTTTTTTCTTAGATTGAAAAAACTTGAGAGAAGGTTTACATCTCGAAAGATTTGATTCCACTTGGCACATGATAGATCCATAATTAAGATGAATTTACACTCATTTATAATTCCTTCACAGTATGACTAATATCAAATGCATGGCTAGATATATGACTAAACCTTAAAAGTTAATACATGGAATATAAGGGTAACACTATGTTCATGGATATATATGAAAAATTAATTATGTATAGATGTCTATAAACCTAAAGCATTAATATTCAAATTAAGAAAAAATATTATATAATTTTCTATGAAAAATGTCAAATGGTTGTTATGTTGTTGTGACTGAGGTCAATGCCATGAAACATCAAATGTGCTCCCTCCTGTTTCATATATCAAAATAGGAGTTCACTTATTTTGAAAACCACCATTGCATGAAACCTATACCATATTACTATGAACCGAAAGACATAACTAGACCAAATTCATGAAAAATATTTTAAAAGAAGTACATTTACATTGATAAAATTTGTGATAACTTTATAAGTTAATTAGCAATTTAGTGTAAGAAACATATATTATTTATGTTTAAGGATAATATGATAGTTGGTATAAGTAAATTTAATATAACAATTTAAAAATATTAGAAAAAACAATAATGCAACATAAACAAGTGTCACTGCAATGACAATGTCCCCACTGATAATAAAATTGAAAATGATATAGAAAGTCTCAAACCTATGACCAAAACATAATGTCTAAGAAGAAATGAATGAAACACATTAATAGCTGATGCTAGAAGGTCATTGTCGATAGCCGCTAGTATATGCCAGGTTCCGATGCTGGTACTTTATCCAGGGGTCTTAGTCGATGCTGGTACTCGATGCCAGGTGTAAATCCAGTCGATCCAAGTGTTGAGGCACTCAATGCTTAGCTTTCTTTCTACTTGAATTTATATCACTCCCAATACGATCCAATCTATCACTAACTCACAGAGCACGGGGAGGGACCACATGATAGAAACTACAAGCGGACCCACAATTGGGAACCTGGGAATAAACATGGTACTTGGGATGGCATACAACCTCCCCATACACCATCCATACCAGCTAGGTGCGTGATGCTTACACGTAGCTGCTTTATATACGTTCTCATAACGATTTGATGAGAAGGCATGAATTCAATAAATCCATAATCATCTTGACATTACCAAGAAATACACATGGAAATGAATTAAAAGATAATGGTATTATTTATGCTTGAGCATTAACATATGCCACAAATGAAAATGCACCAAAACAAAAATACTTGACATTACCATTAAATACACATGGAAATGAATTAAAAGATAATGGTATTATTTATGCTTGAGCCTGAGTGGGCTTAATGGTTAAAAACATGTGTTTCCCTTAAGAGGTCACAGGTTCAAATCCAGAGGGGGGTAGGGTATGTATACCTTTGTAGACTTTACCAGTCAAATCGCTGGGCGAAGGGGGGGTCCCTTGTCCCACAAACAAGGGGGTCTCATACACCAATTTGGTGTGCTGGCTTGGCCGTGACCTTAAAAATAGATTATTATTATATTATTATTATTAACATATACCACAAATGAAAATGCACCAAAACAAAAATACTTAAAATTGAATACAATGTAGTTTTTTTGTGATTTTAATGTATACTAATTATTCACCTATTCAAACCATCAACTAGTTTTAGTTTATACATAATAATAATAATCTATTTTTAAGGTCACGACCAAGCCAAACACCAAATTGATGTATGAGACCCCCTTGTTTGTGGGACAAGGGACCCTCTTTGCCCAACGATTTGACTGGTAAAGTCTACGGAAGAATACATACCCTACCCCCCTCTGAATTTAAACTTGTAATCTCTTAGGAAGAAACACATATTATTAACTATTGAAAAGCTAATAAAATATATTTTTATTTATATTAAGTATCCTTTCAAATGATCTTTTTGAAAAAGAGCATACCTAACTTCACCGAGCACACCTAACTTCACCTTTATTAAGATATATTTAATTTATATTAAGTATCCTTTCAAACAATCTTAGAAAAAAAAAGAAGAAAAGAAGCATACCTAACTTCACCTTTATTTTTTAATAAGTTTTTTTTTGAAACTCACATCCTAAAGCACTTGCCTCTACAACAAATAATTTCACATCTTTTTGCATCTCTTTTCCAAAGTAGATAAATTTGAGCGTCGTAACAACAATCCAAAGGTGCCATGTCCTCTAGCCGAAGCGGTTTTATACCAATAAATCAAAATAGAAGAACTGCACAACAATATAGAAATTGTTATTACCAATATACAATAATTAGATGCTCCGCTTCCTTATATAAGGACTAAATTCATCTATTTAAGATAGACGATTGGAAAAATTAAAAGGATAGGGTGAGAAAGTTAATAAAACTTGGAAAAATGGCTGAAACTTTCACAACATTCTTGGAAAAAAAAAAAGAGGTGTTTTTATAGGAAGAGATTTCAATAAATCAAAATTGAAGGGGTTTATGATTTAGCGCTTGGCTCAACGAGGGTTTCAATTGGAGTTATTGGTTTTTTATTTTATGTAATTTTTTTTTCCAGGGGAAAAATCGCTCAAAAATTATATTAATTATAATTTTTTTTAAATCTTTATCAAAATGAGAAAAGACTAAAACACTGGCATACTAGTCCAACTCCACTATGAATTCAAAAGCCTCCAACCATTCCATGCCATCTCTACCAACCTGCACAGGATCTGAAAAAGATGTTGAAAATTACATGACTTCTTTGCCCGACCAAGTTATAATAAAGTCTGATTGTTTCCATGACAATTCCATGCTTGAGAAATCAAAACCACACTCACTCAAGAGAGTTCAAGAGTTAGAAAAAGTTTATATGATTGGCTGGACCCTCACTTTCCCCGTCCCAAGTGTAAAAAGTAAGTCTACCTTTCGACGAGTAAAGGGCTCTCTTAGAAAGATTATCAGCCTCCTCATTGGATTCCCTATAAATATGATGGAATTTAATACCTTGAAAGGATGCCATCTACTCTCTTATCCTAGTCTTCCACCCTTCAATATTGATCGCTTGAAGATTCCCTTTTGAATCAAGCCAATCAATGATCACTTTGGAATCCCCCATAACCTAAAGATGTTGAATTTCCAGAAGTCTCACAATTGTAAGAGAAGCCCATGCTCCCATTAATTCTACTTTAGTATTGGTCCCTACACCACAGTTGATGAACCATCTGTAATCCGGTGCCTCAATACATTTCATAGTATCTCTCGCCCCACATCTGGACCCCCCTGCCTTCGCTGCCCCATCAAAAAAGACCACTGTATAACCTTGAAGTCTGTAAAATAGTTTTATTCTCAAAGCATGGGATTGTTATCTAGATGTTTTTTTGTGAGTGCTCCAAGGATCTTGAAGACCACAGTGGTTACCGAAGGATGCTTCCCTTCGAAGATTACCGAATTGCATTCCTTCCAGATATGCAAAGTCCTTAATAATGGGAGAATCTTAGGCGCCAATCTGTTCAATAACCACTCTTCCATAAAATCACCTAATGAAGATCCATTCTATATGAAATTAGTATTTTGTAGCTGAGATAGCTGAGCCCACACACTCTTCATGAAATCGCAGTGGATGAGAAGGTGAAGTGTATCTTTAGAATTCGTTTTGCACAGAAAGCAAAGTCCCAAACCTATCCAACCTTTTTTAAGAAGTACGCTCCAGGTAAGAATTCTATTTTCGGCAGCCAGTAAGAAGAAAATAATTATTTTTAATTGAGTGCACCATTTCCAGCAATCAACCTTCCAGCGGCACCAAATCGACATCGGCTGAGTGGAAAGAATCGCATTATAGCAATTTGTGACTATGAAATCCCTAGACCAGTTGCCTCCAACCCATTTCAATTCATCTTTTGAAATTGCAGACAGAGTAATCCCCTCTCCACATAAATCTTTAATGAAAGTTGATCATTTTGTTGGTTGTGTGCCCCTTAATCCCAGCTCGACGCTTGTTCTCCATCGACCAGGACTATTAAAATGCTCCTGCGCCTTTAATGCTTGTGAAAGGTAAGTGATTTGTTTACTATTGAGTGCATTCATTAGATCAATACTGAGAAAGGATCCAATTCCCAATCCCAAAATCTTGTCACAACCGATTTTAATTTGTGTTCCATTCCTAGGAAGCCACACAATCCAATGAAGGATGGTTGGGAGTGTGCGGAGGAGACTTACCCAAATTCTTGATGCCGAATTGGAACTATGGTTTGGTCTTCTAAGACAATTAATGAGCGAGGAGTTATGAAGATACTTATCTCTGATTACATTGTGCCAAAGACTCTCTTGCGATAAAACACGCCACAGTGTGACTGAATTTAAAGCCAGGTTGAACAGTTTTAAATTGTGAATGCCCCATCCCCCATTCCTTTTGGGTCTTGAAAGCACCTCCCAACTACAAAGGTGAACCCGCTGACTGTCTTGGTGGCCATTCCCTAAAAATTCAAAAATCAATTTTCTGATTTTGGTTAGAACCAAACGAGGAAAAGCTTCCATGAACATCCAATAGACTGTTTGTCCTTCCATAACAAATTTAATCAAAATATATCTCCTAGCCAATGAGAGCCACCTATTGCACCAATGGTCAATTTTGTTTGTAATTTTAGTAACAATCCATCCCCAATCAATTGCTCGATGTGCACCAATCTTCAAGAAATAGCCTAGGTAACGGAACCCGATAGTAAGGTCACTGAAATTATAATGAAGGATAGATTTGAACTCGCCCAATTCAAAATCTGAAAGGCCTGCATAATGGACTGTTGATTTTGATAAGTTCACTGCGAGGCTAGAGGCTTTACAGAAAAGTGAAATCAGTTTGCCGATCTCTCTCCACTCCACTAGGCTTGCATTGGATAAAATGAGGATATCGTCCACAAACCGAAGATGAAGGATTTTGGTCAATCTAGAAATCTTTAAGCCTTAGATAGAACCCTCTGCTTGACTATTTTTCAATAATAAACTAAGGCCCTCCATGATGAGTATGAAAAGAAGAGGTGATAATGGGCACCCATGCCTGATTCCCCTTCCGCTTCTGAAAAAATCAGTAGCCTCTCCATTGATAAGGACAACAAATGACAAAGAAGTGATACGAGACATGATCCAATTAGTCAAATGTAAGGCCATCCCGATTTTCAGGAGGATCAATCTTCAAAGGTCCCAGTCAATGCATTCGTAGGCTTTCTTTAAGTCTAGTTTTAAGACAAGGGCTTTTAACTTCTTCTTCTTCTTAATACTGCGAAGGCTTTCATGGGCCGTACCGATTGCATCTTGAATACGTCTTCCTTCCAGGAAGCCCATCTGTTCAGGACAGATTGACTTAGACAAGAAAGGTTTGATATGACTGGCAAGAATTTTAGAAATAAGCTTGTAACGCAAGTTACAAAGGGAAATTGGGCAAAAGTCCTCGAAGGTTTTTGGATTGTTGGCCTTTGGGATCAAAGTAAAAAATGTTGAATTTAGGCCACCGAAAATCTTGCCTAAGAGTATTGATTCTTCCACCATTGCTAAGAGATCCTCACCGACAAGATAAGAAAAATAGAAAAAAAACTTTGTTGTCCATCCGTCCGGTCCCAGACTTTTTTCCTTCTTACAATGAAATAAATCGATTTCAATTCCTCCAATGTGACCGGGTTGTACAATATATTCTCTTCTTTTTCATCGAACATTAGTGGAAAAAGGTCTATCAATTTACATTGTTCGTCTATGTTCAATGTGGAAGATGCCCTGTAAAAATGCTTGAAGTAATGGACTGCTTCATTTTTAATTCCCTGCTGATCCATCACAGAAACACCAACTTCCTTTTTATTTCCCAAATATGCTTTTTGACTTTGTTATGACTAGCGATCTTATGAAAATATTTCATATTTCTATCCCCACCTGCCATCCATAGTGTCGTGCTGCGCATTTGCCAAAGCTCTTCCTCTTTTCTTAAAAGCTCATTTCTCCCAGCTTCCAGATAACTCAATGTTTCCTTTGCTCCTAACTTGTTAAAGTCAATACTCAGGATATCGTTGATTTTTTTAATTTCTGCTTCAATCGACATCAAATTAGCTTTGTGTTTTGCCTTCAGGTCTTTGTTCCATTTTTTAGTAAATTTTTTAAGATCCTGTAACTTCCAGATTAATCTCTTATGAATGCTTGTTTCAGAAAGATAAATCGGATCTTTCCAAACTCTTTCCACTAAATCTGCAAATTCCTTTTCACAAAGCCACTATTCATTAAATTTAAAAGGAAAAACTTTATATGATGGCGACAAGTCTAGCTGTAAGAGCACTGAGGCATGGTCAGAAATAAAAGGCATCTCGACCCAAGACCTATAAAAACCAATGTCCATTAAAATAATTTGAGCTACTAAACACCTATCTAGTCTCTTTGAAAGGGCTTCCTACCCCTAGTGACCATTTCTCCAAGTTGGCACCAATTTTGTCGGTTTGATATCAATTAGCTTCTTTGATGTGAATAGATCATTGTAATAGCCGTCCACTAAACTAGTTCTATTCCCCCCCCAAGCCTCTTCAGGAGAGAGAAGGAGATTAAAGTTCCCTGCCAAAATTAAATTTTTTATATTGAGTATACCACTACCTTCCACAACTTTCCAGAAAGAAATCAGGTCTGTACATGGAGCATAAACATTGAGTAAGGCTACATCCCGATTATTGAAAATACTCCTACCTGATAATAAAATGCCCCCCACCGTGAGATAAGGAGCCAAATCGAAAAGTGTTGGGTCCCATGCTGCAAGTAATCTATCGGAGGTGCCCACAGAACTTACTGAACAAACGGCTCACGCCAGTCTGAAAGAAAGTAAAAAATCTCTTGCTTTCTGAGAAGGAACTAAAGTTTCTTGGAAAAAAATTATCTCAGGTTGAGTAAGTGCCAACAAGCGCCAAATGGAAGCAACTTTGAGGGCACCTCCAATCCCTCGAATATTCAAGGAGAGCAGTAACATTAATTTTCCCTCGCCAAGGCTTTCACTGCTCTAAGAGGCCCAGTGTCATTGGAAGAAGGGGTTGACTCAGTAATTTGTACCAAGTTCTGTGACTGATTTTTTCGGCTGCATCTCGTTTTGATGGGAGAGATCTCAACTCCTAAACCCCTCGACCATACAAAATCTCTTCCCTTACTAGCTGTTTTGTTCTTGGAACTAGTATTCCCAGAAGAATCTCCATGATCGATGCAATTCCTCCCCAAATACATAGGAAGTTTAATGGCCTGTTCATTATCCTTAATAAAAGGAATCAGAGACTCTAGTACATTATTGGGTGAGCTCTCTTCCTCTTCTGGTTCTCTGAAACCCGCCTCCAATAATGACTCATTTAAAATAGGGATAGTAGGACTGGGAAGCGCCTCTGACTCCCTCGACTCAATCCCTAGTGTATCTGGAAATGAAGGGAAAACCACATTTGTGAATGAGGGAGAGGAAACACGACTCACAGAAGGTAGGTTGTTATCAAAACAATGAGGTCTATCCCCTTCCAATACAGAATGCAACTGCTCCTTATCAAGACTAGTATTATCTTGAGACCCCTCAGCTACCCCTTTAGAAACAATAGTAGATCGTAACAACCAGTCAGAACTATCGATTGCTTCTTTTTCCCACTCAGATAAAGAATAAAAGAGTGAAGGCAAGAACAATTTATCTTACCTGAAAGTGTGCTTGAAGGTTCTGAAGAGTGCTCAGTCACTGTTGTAGAGAAGTAAGGAATAACCCCCAATGAAGCATCTTCATCCATATAAGCTAGAGGGTCTTCCTCGATCAAGGAATCTTCAAAATTTTCCTTAGTGACTCTACCGGGGCAATCCCTTTGAAGGTGACCAGTACAATGACACCAGTTGCATCTGAAAGGGATGCCTTGGTAATCTAAACGCTGTTTAATATGGTGACCTCACCATTCTATGTCCATCACTTCAGGTATTCCTTCATGTAGATCAATCTCCACCATTATCCTGCCCATTTTTCTTGCAGATGACGCCAAAGATGAGGTATCTAGAGTAATAAAATGCCCCATAGCATTTCCAACAGCCTTCAAAGCCCCCTCATTCCAAATATGCAGAGGTAGTGCTAGCAATAAAACCCATAGGTGCCTATGTTGGAAGTATTCAGTAGCAGGATCAAAGGCCACCCTCCACCTTTTCATCATTAAAGAGCTCCCCCCCATTAACCAGAACCTATCCAGTAATAAGGTGGCATCCTCCGGTGTTTTGTAGATAAACCCCATCCACCCTTTTGTGAGATAGTGTATCTCAGGAGAGTATCCTAGGATAGGTTTCCAGGTTTTTTGCATCCAGGTTGAGACCGAGTAACCTGCTGGAGAAGCGTAAGAAAGTCTTCCTACCAACCCACACATCGCTAGCTTGAAAGTATCTTCTAGGCCCACATCCACTCCTAAAACCATTCTCCTCACTCTCTTGTTTGGTTTCGACGTTTTTTTCCAAAGCCCAATCTGTGGACTGTTTAGTAGTGAGGTACTAACCCAACCTTCCTGAGCTCCACCTTTATCCCATTTCCTATAGTGATGCGCTGACTTCGTGGGGTGAAGGGAAGCATGAGGACTAGTAGTTACAACAGGACCACCACCAAGCGATGAAGGAAACAAAAATAACTGTTCCTCGCATTTAATTGAAGCCAAAGAGTATTTATAAATGTCAGAAACACTAGGGTAAGGAAAATAATGATCAATAAAGGGTGAAGGTCCAAAATGTGTCCCAACCCTGTCTTCCCTATTGAAAATTCTTATCCTATGCCACTCTTCCTCATCCTGTGGGTCCATAAGCATTGTGACGTCTTATGTAACACCATCATTCATTCCCAGGTCCATAGTGTAAACTCAAAAACACACTAAGTCAAAGAAAAAGAATAAAGTCTAATCCCAAGGATGACAAGATGTCAAAAGAAGAAAAAAAATCCCAATGAACATAAGCTTTCCACTGGAATCCTAGGAAATGTAAAAACCCGTTCACAAAGTCACTAAAAGACTGAAGTGTAATCCCAGGTAGGTAAAGAAACAATCGAAGAAACAGGTTCATAAAACAAAGGGAAGAAAGGATAATAACTGTTGAAGGAAAATCTCCCTGCGGACAGGTAGATCTCCTCAAAGAGCTAGATTCTTAACTCTAAGACAGAAAGTGCTTATCATGGTCACTGACTTCCTTTTAGGTCTACACAAACTAATGCACGAAGAGGAAGGAGGAAAGACGTACCTTTTACCGGTGTTTGTCCTTGCACGCTCCGAGTTGAACTCCAATCTTGAGCTCCTTGATAAGCCTTGTAGACAAACAAAGTACAGCCACTTCCTATTCTATCGAGATTAGTTCAAAGGGGACTTATCTACTTAGAGACAAATTCATGTAATGTCAAACACAAATTAGAAAGAAACATGCCAAGTGAATTATATTAATGAGAACGAAACATTACTTACAACCGTAGATGGAATGCAGTAGTTTCGTCAAGTTCTCCTTGCCTAACCCTTGCTCAAAAGCTCCATGATCGGAATGATGATAGCTTTGCTGATTAGCCTCCACTTCACTGTGTATCACTTATGATATCATAAGTTTGGTATGATTCTCCATCCAGCTCCCCCTTTCACCATGAGAAAGCTTGCTTATATAGCCTTGGAGAGGCTCAACCACTTGAGATATCATTGGGGTGAGTTGAGGATTTTCCTCCTTGAGTTAGGGATCTTCCCTAAGATCATGGTTGGACTAGGGATTCGAATCCAACCGCCTTCCAAGATTGAAAAGATCTTTCCCCCATTCTTCTCAATAAACCAACTGCTGCCCATAATAGGTAGCACTCCCTCAAAAGGGCCATCAGAGCATTATAACGCTCCCAAGTAGGCTTTAGGGGGGCGCTAGCACTCCTGAGAGTAGGAGCGCTCCTTCAAAAGGGCTGATATAGTGTTATAACTCTCCCAAACAGACTATAGGGGAGCGCCAACACTCCTGAGAGAGGTATAGGGGAGCACTCTCCTCTAAAAACTCAGTTTTTTGGGTTCTTTCAGATGGCAAGAGGTTCATAAGCCCAGTTAACCATTCCTCCTCTTCCAAATAAAGTGTTTGATGTGTGTCAAGTGTCCTTCTCATGTCGTTATAGGCATGACATATGCATCATGGCAGTATGCTTTCCTTGACACTTGAGACACTTATGAGCAAAATGTGACACTTGTAATGACGACACTTGCGACACTATCGAAGTGAGTAATTTCGATGTGTAACAATAACCCAACCTCGAGGAACAAAAAAAAATAGTTCCAACGACTGCCAAGTCCCAGATTCCGTCCCACAGTAAAAAGGTTCCAAAGAAAAGACAAAACAATGCCTTAATCTCAAAACTCCCACCATCAGTAGAAGTAATGATAGTCTGGAGTCCAGAAACACTCAATGTGGCCTCCCTGTAAGTGATCTTCTGCCATTAGAGAAGCTCCGTCCCCCATAAACTCTCTCCTCTCCGGACCATGTAAGAACTTGGGAAGCCCTTCTTCTATGTAACTTATATGCAGGAGGGCAGTCGAAGATTCATATGCAGTTAGCCAATAGAAATGGAAAGGTATAATTGGTATTTGGCGAGGTAAATTTAGTCCAAAACACATAAAAGTGGACATTATTGATGCCCCAAATGGATTCAAAGGCCTTGGAAACTACCACAGTAATAAAATCGATTTCACAAAACAAAATTTTATCAATTCTAGTTAAAAAAGGCTTGGAAAGGGACGTCAGATAAGGTCAAAATCATTATGTTTTCACGGTTTGATGGTCCTTTTATATTTTCTTCCTATTCGTATTGTGTTCTTGTTGTTTGTCAACTTTTCTACTTGGACTTTTGATTAATTCTTATAATCTCAAGAAAATTTAACCATAATTTTTTATTTTTTTAATGGCTAAAGAGTGGTTATGGCTATGGATATGGTTGAACTCCTCAATTCAGGTCATGTGTTAAAGTAGGTCAACATATTTAACTTTAAATTGTGATAAATTAGTGCTACTGTTTAGGACCCGTGGAGTACTATGTTTTATAACATAAATTGGAAACATAAATCTGTAATACTTTTTTTATTATGGAATCCTTGTGTAGGATCAAGGAAAATGAAAACAATGATTGATTTTGAGAGAAAATATGTGAGTGGAGGGGCTTGAAATCTGTCCATATATATAGAAATTTATTGTTTGTCTCATTTATAATGTTTTTTTTTTTTTTTTTTAAATTGTCAGAGTGGGCATAATGTTTTGTACTTAGTATACATGAAAATAATTATGCAATTCATGTGAAGCCATGCCTCAGACCTAATGAGAGATCAGGAAGGAACAATGATTTTCTTAATCACGATGGAAGCATGGCTGGAGAGGGTTTCTACACAATTTTATCGGAGAAGCTAGCAACCTTGGGGAAGGTATGTGATTTTTTCTTTTAAGGTTTAGAGGATTTTTATATGTGAGAAATGAAGCCATGTGAAGCTAAATAACTACCTGATAACCATCTAGAATCATCTAGGAAACCTTGCTTCCTCATCTCATTATAATATTTGAGTCAACAAAACTATCATTCCATTCTTCATCTAGTTCTAATATTTGAATCACCAACAAAAATATATAATAAAGATCAATATAAATAAAGTTACACAAAATAATTTGGGGTACCAATTTCTATATAATATTTTTTTTTTCTCAAATATGAGTCTAAGTTTTAATATGAAGTACATAATAATAATACTACATTCATAATATGTATGGCCTACTTTTATTTTTCTTTTGAAAAAGAGAGAATTAAAAACATGGAATAACAAACAAAATATGAGTCTAAGTTTTAATATGAAGTACATAATAATAATAATACTACATTCATAATATGTATGACCTACTTTTACTTTTCTTTTGAAAAAGAGAGAATTACAAACATGGAATAACAAACAAAAAAAACACTGCCAATCATCAAGGTATATTACCCAAGGTTGAAATGCTCAAATATGAGTCTAAGTTTTAATATGAAGTACATAATAATAATAATACATTCATAATATGTATGGCCTACTTTTATTTTTCTTTTGAAAAGAGAATTACAAACATGGAATAACAAACAAAAAACACTGCAATCATCAAGCTATATTACTCAAGGTTGAAATTGAAGCAAAAATATTTGAGTTAAGAAGAGCTACATTGCAGAAGCTATACCTAGGATGACTAGCTGTGTAGTTCACAAGAGTGAGTTTATAAGTGTTGATGGTTGTGCAGTTCACACGAGTGAGTTTATCAAGTGTTGATGGTTGTGTCTTCAAAAGAATATAGTTTGCATGCTCCTAAATTCACCCCCTTCCCACCAACAACAATTGACCAAACAAATAACTGTGCAACATACCAAAAAAATAACAAAAAACAAAATAAGTCGTGCCAATACAAAATGATATAAATTTTCTAGCATGCTCGATGTTTGAAAATATTTTATATTGTTGAATTTCAAAACACATTTCTTTTTACTTAGTTTAAACTTTAAAGGCCTTTAAACCTTATTCTGACCTCCGATTGTATTTAGCTTTTGTGTTCAAAATCATGACAATTCTTTTAATCAAGTTTAAAGGCCTTTAAACCTTCTCAAACCTCTGATTGTAATCAGTTTTTGTGTTCAAAATCCATAGACATTTCTTTTAAACGAGTTTAAAGTACTTTAAGTGCTCTCAGACCTTTTATTGCTTTTAGTATTTTTTTTTTCAAAATCCATCACCATTTATTTTAATTTTGTTTAAAGGCGATAAAATGAAATATAATCTAATTCACCTTTACATTGCACTTTTAAATTACATTAATATTTACGATGCACGTGCAACATTGTAGCGAAAGATTCTTGTGTCTATTAACTGTCATTATCAAATCCATGTTAGTATTCCATTTGTTTTGAAAAATATGAAAATGCATAATTTGATTAAGTGTGGGAGACCAAATTGAATTACATAAACCAAATTGAATTACATCATAGTCTGGATTACTTTATTGGATGATATATACTAATCACAAATATGTAGTGGGTATAATTTTTTTTTGTAATTTTATATTTTTTAATTGAATTTATTTTTAATAAATATTTTTCAAACCAAACCATAAAATATTTATCAAATTGAAAGTATCTACCACTAAAAAAATAAAAAATATTAAATTTGAAAATTTCAATTTTTATTTTTCAAAAATTTCATTTAATATATAAAATATGTAAAACATAATTTTTTTTATAAACTCACATAAATTAACATAAGTTAATAAAATTTAACTTACAACCCCTTCTTATATATCCCACCCAAAAAAATATAATAATATGTATATAATTTAACTATATTACTTATATTCTTTTTAAATATTATATAAATTAAAAAGAATAATTATGTAATTCGTTAAAAAAAATAAAAAATCAATTGACAAACATCTATGCCTATAGAAATTGACAAACATTTGTGCCCATAATGCTATAGGAAAACAATATATTTAGTTCCATATTTTTATAATGACTTGATAATATAATGAATAATTGCTTGTGATTTCATTATTGTGAATGCTTTTCTAAGAATTAGTAAGGTCAATCCATATTGCACAATGTATAGTAGATTGTCAACCTTTCAATTATGAGGGAGCATTTTATTTACATTATAAGTAACAGCTAGACAACCTCAAAAGTTTTTGTGGGTGGTATGTGAAGATTGTCAACCTTTCAATTATGATATGAGGGAGCATTTTATTTACATTATAAGTAATAGTTAAACAACCCCAAAAGTATTTGTGGGTGGTATGTGATTTCTATTGTAAGTATAAGTAATAGTTAGACAACCTCAAAAGTATTTGTGGGTGGTATGCGATTTCTATTGTAAGTTTTCTTATAGTATTTGTGGTATGTGATTTATTTTGTGGTTATAATGTTTGTGTATTTGTAAATATTAGTTTATTATTATTATTATTTTATTATCATTTTAAATAGAAAGAGGGGAAATAAAATAATTTTATTAAGGAGTGATATTAAAAGTCATTTGAGAGGTACATAAGTTCAAAATTTGTCACTAAATTATAATTTTTTTTGTTTAAGGCCCCCTACTGTAACTATAATCATCTTTACATTCTTCTCCTGATACAAAAATTCATACTTTCTTGTGTACAACCTATAAAAGATATCCAAAATGTTTATACAAAAGTGAAACATCGAGAAAAATCCATTTGGGACAGAACCAAATTGGTACCATTACTCAAATCCAAGGTTTGGAGCATTCAAGTCATGCTGGGTAGGGATTGTT
Organism: Picea engelmannii; assembly: GCA_009831015.1. Classification (NCBI taxonomy): domain Eukaryota; kingdom Viridiplantae; phylum Streptophyta; class Pinopsida; order Pinales; family Pinaceae; genus Picea; species Picea engelmannii. Next base: position 206,373 of record ML794250.1, read on the forward strand.
GACAGAGAGGAG
>ML794250.1:206434-237735 GCA_009831015.1 Picea engelmannii
TTAGTGCTACTGTTTAGGACCCGTGGAGTACTATGTTTTATAACATAAATTGGAAACATAAATCTGTAATACTTTTTTTATTATGGAATCCTTGTGTAGGATCAAGGAAAATGAAAACAATGATTGATTTTGAGAGAAAATATGTGAGTGGAGGGGCTTGAAATCTGTCCATATATATAGAAATTTATTGTTTGTCTCATTTATAATGTTTTTTTTTTTTTTTTTTAAATTGTCAGAGTGGGCATAATGTTTTGTACTTAGTATACATGAAAATAATTATGCAATTCATGTGAAGCCATGCCTCAGACCTAATGAGAGATCAGGAAGGAACAATGATTTTCTTAATCACGATGGAAGCATGGCTGGAGAGGGTTTCTACACAATTTTATCGGAGAAGCTAGCAACCTTGGGGAAGGTATGTGATTTTTTCTTTTAAGGTTTAGAGGATTTTTATATGTGAGAAATGAAGCCATGTGAAGCTAAATAACTACCTGATAACCATCTAGAATCATCTAGGAAACCTTGCTTCCTCATCTCATTATAATATTTGAGTCAACAAAACTATCATTCCATTCTTCATCTAGTTCTAATATTTGAATCACCAACAAAAATATATAATAAAGATCAATATAAATAAAGTTACACAAAATAATTTGGGGTACCAATTTCTATATAATATTTTTTTTTTCTCAAATATGAGTCTAAGTTTTAATATGAAGTACATAATAATAATACTACATTCATAATATGTATGGCCTACTTTTATTTTTCTTTTGAAAAAGAGAGAATTAAAAACATGGAATAACAAACAAAATATGAGTCTAAGTTTTAATATGAAGTACATAATAATAATAATACTACATTCATAATATGTATGACCTACTTTTACTTTTCTTTTGAAAAAGAGAGAATTACAAACATGGAATAACAAACAAAAAAAACACTGCCAATCATCAAGGTATATTACCCAAGGTTGAAATGCTCAAATATGAGTCTAAGTTTTAATATGAAGTACATAATAATAATAATACATTCATAATATGTATGGCCTACTTTTATTTTTCTTTTGAAAAGAGAATTACAAACATGGAATAACAAACAAAAAACACTGCAATCATCAAGCTATATTACTCAAGGTTGAAATTGAAGCAAAAATATTTGAGTTAAGAAGAGCTACATTGCAGAAGCTATACCTAGGATGACTAGCTGTGTAGTTCACAAGAGTGAGTTTATAAGTGTTGATGGTTGTGCAGTTCACACGAGTGAGTTTATCAAGTGTTGATGGTTGTGTCTTCAAAAGAATATAGTTTGCATGCTCCTAAATTCACCCCCTTCCCACCAACAACAATTGACCAAACAAATAACTGTGCAACATACCAAAAAAATAACAAAAAACAAAATAAGTCGTGCCAATACAAAATGATATAAATTTTCTAGCATGCTCGATGTTTGAAAATATTTTATATTGTTGAATTTCAAAACACATTTCTTTTTACTTAGTTTAAACTTTAAAGGCCTTTAAACCTTATTCTGACCTCCGATTGTATTTAGCTTTTGTGTTCAAAATCATGACAATTCTTTTAATCAAGTTTAAAGGCCTTTAAACCTTCTCAAACCTCTGATTGTAATCAGTTTTTGTGTTCAAAATCCATAGACATTTCTTTTAAACGAGTTTAAAGTACTTTAAGTGCTCTCAGACCTTTTATTGCTTTTAGTATTTTTTTTTTCAAAATCCATCACCATTTATTTTAATTTTGTTTAAAGGCGATAAAATGAAATATAATCTAATTCACCTTTACATTGCACTTTTAAATTACATTAATATTTACGATGCACGTGCAACATTGTAGCGAAAGATTCTTGTGTCTATTAACTGTCATTATCAAATCCATGTTAGTATTCCATTTGTTTTGAAAAATATGAAAATGCATAATTTGATTAAGTGTGGGAGACCAAATTGAATTACATAAACCAAATTGAATTACATCATAGTCTGGATTACTTTATTGGATGATATATACTAATCACAAATATGTAGTGGGTATAATTTTTTTTTGTAATTTTATATTTTTTAATTGAATTTATTTTTAATAAATATTTTTCAAACCAAACCATAAAATATTTATCAAATTGAAAGTATCTACCACTAAAAAAATAAAAAATATTAAATTTGAAAATTTCAATTTTTATTTTTCAAAAATTTCATTTAATATATAAAATATGTAAAACATAATTTTTTTTATAAACTCACATAAATTAACATAAGTTAATAAAATTTAACTTACAACCCCTTCTTATATATCCCACCCAAAAAAATATAATAATATGTATATAATTTAACTATATTACTTATATTCTTTTTAAATATTATATAAATTAAAAAGAATAATTATGTAATTCGTTAAAAAAAATAAAAAATCAATTGACAAACATCTATGCCTATAGAAATTGACAAACATTTGTGCCCATAATGCTATAGGAAAACAATATATTTAGTTCCATATTTTTATAATGACTTGATAATATAATGAATAATTGCTTGTGATTTCATTATTGTGAATGCTTTTCTAAGAATTAGTAAGGTCAATCCATATTGCACAATGTATAGTAGATTGTCAACCTTTCAATTATGAGGGAGCATTTTATTTACATTATAAGTAACAGCTAGACAACCTCAAAAGTTTTTGTGGGTGGTATGTGAAGATTGTCAACCTTTCAATTATGATATGAGGGAGCATTTTATTTACATTATAAGTAATAGTTAAACAACCCCAAAAGTATTTGTGGGTGGTATGTGATTTCTATTGTAAGTATAAGTAATAGTTAGACAACCTCAAAAGTATTTGTGGGTGGTATGCGATTTCTATTGTAAGTTTTCTTATAGTATTTGTGGTATGTGATTTATTTTGTGGTTATAATGTTTGTGTATTTGTAAATATTAGTTTATTATTATTATTATTTTATTATCATTTTAAATAGAAAGAGGGGAAATAAAATAATTTTATTAAGGAGTGATATTAAAAGTCATTTGAGAGGTACATAAGTTCAAAATTTGTCACTAAATTATAATTTTTTTTGTTTAAGGCCCCCTACTGTAACTATAATCATCTTTACATTCTTCTCCTGATACAAAAATTCATACTTTCTTGTGTACAACCTATAAAAGATATCCAAAATGTTTATACAAAAGTGAAACATCGAGAAAAATCCATTTGGGACAGAACCAAATTGGTACCATTACTCAAATCCAAGGTTTGGAGCATTCAAGTCATGCTGGGTAGGGATTGTTGACAGAGAGGAGGCTATCTCTAAATTCCTTGGTATATCATTCTGTTGAGGACGATCACAAAATTCCTTCCATTGTTGTCTAAGAGCAACACATTCATCTTGTATCTGCCAAATAGTTTTCCTCTGAGAGACCGATTCTTCTAGAACTGTGAGTAAATGAGTAGAGAGACCATTGATCCAGATCTGTAGCGAGAGGATTGAATCTCCAGAGTTTGCCAAGTCTACCTCCGATTGTTCCACCCTTCGATTCCATTGACTTGAATACCTGGACGCCATTGCCTCGAACTTGCATCGAACCAAAGAAGCAACTAGCAAACCGAGAGAACATAGATGAATTCCTACACCCCCACATAAAAATAGACTGAAATTGAGCGAGAAATCCATTCATGTCTTGGGTAATTAGATCTCCACACGTGATCAATGTCTCCTTCACTACATTGCCACCCTTTGCAATTAATTGCCCACACATAGATTGAGTCATTATCCCCAAAACTCCACCTTCGGAAATCATTGCCATGGATATGACTGAACAAAGGGCAACTGAGTTCATTCTACATCGCAGAGAAAGGAATGGACGTGGCTGGGGAAAAGACATAACCCAACTCGAAATATTAATGAGGACTTGTGGGAGTGCATGACGTACACATGCCCATGGGAAAGCGACGATAGCCTGATGCCTCCCCTTGTTGATGTTTGATTGGATTGCGCTGGCTGCTAGGTGGGGTTCTCATAAGGGGGTGGGGAGCCCCCCTTTTGCTAAATTCCCTAATCAACTAACAAAATTTGTTTGCCTCTAAAATTCTCATGGGGGAAAGGGACTAGAGGCCTCCCCATTCTAGGAATTCAGTGTGAGATTGACTTCTCATGGAATTATTTCAATGTATTTAGATCCATTTATTGAAAGGATTCCTTCTTGCTGTTTGATGGCTAGGTTAGCCTACCTATTAGCTTCCTGATTGTTCGATTGTAAGTGATGGAATAATTTGATTTCCCGAAAGGATTGCATTTCTGTTTGAATTCGACAAAGGATGGCTTGAAGATGAATATTCTTTGAAAGATAATTATGTCTTGCATGATTTATTATTAATTTGAAATCTTCGACCATTGTGAGATCAAATATGCCTTTTGCTTTTGCCAAAATCAGGCCTTGAAGTAAGGCGTACGTTGCAACTTGGTCATTTGAAAAATGATCAATACTCCAAGTGAAAGAGAATTAAAAGAAAATTTCAAATGTCCTCTTTGATTAAACAATACCTCTCCCACACCTACCACCCAAAACAATAGTTCATTATTACATCATATTTTACTCTTTATTTAAATGTAACTTAATATGTAATAATTTTTTTCCCCTCATTTTTATGCCCCTCACAATCATATATCGTTCATTCTTAATAATAAAAAAAATAAATCAAAATTATTTGAAAACGGTTTCCTTCTTCGTATGGTCTTTAAATCTTTCCAATCATCTAAATGATAATTTCATTATATTTTTTTTTTTAATAATATAAATAAGGTTTATAGATATATGTTTTAAATAAAATTATTAAGATATAATGTATTTTAAGATTGAAAGAAAAAATCTTAAACTTTGAAAATGTAATTTATTTGATGAAATGACATTAGATTAGAAACACATAATTTGTATGAGAAGAAATTAGTTTTTGATGATAGTTTTATTAACATGGGTTAACAAAGTATCAATCCCTTTATATGTGGGTGAATAGTAGCTACATTAATGCGCAGGGAAAGCATTTATCCTTTTAAAAAGAACTATAATTGCTTTTTGATAAAAGAAAGTGTAAATGATTCTTAATGATTCATATGAAAAAAAGCATCGTACAACAATTAAATAAGTTCATGAGAAAGCAAATTGTGTGGTTAGAAATGTATCGAGAACAAATCACTTAACATGACAATGGATGTAAACATGATGCTAATGAGTAAATGAAAAATGGATATGAACTAGTGAAATAGAGGAATTAATTAAACAATCTAACATCACATAAAACATATATATTGTAGAACAATGAGATGAGTTCATAAGAAAGAAAAGTGTGTGGTTGGTAACTACTGACAACAACTCATTTAACATGACAATGGATGCAAACTCATGATGCCAATGAGTAAAATGAAAAGTGGATGTGACCTAGTTCAATAGTTTAATCAATTAAACAATCTAACATCACATAACAATGTATGTCAATGCATGATCTCATGAGTGAATGATTACTGGATATAAATTTGTGAAGTAGAAGAATTAATTAAACAACATAACATGACAATGTATGTGAACTTTCAGTGCTAATGAGTAAATGATAAGTGGATGTGAACCGGTGGAGTAGAGAAATTAATTAAAAACTTTACATGACATCGCAATGTATGTGAACTTTTGAGTGAACAATGGTGAGGGATGTGACAATGCATGTGGGATTTTGAGTGAATGATGGCACGGGATAAGGGGAATTGCCTCGGGCATTTGTCAAAATTAGACCTTACAACAAGGCATACACTTTAGTTTGGTTGTCAGAAAATTGACCAATGCTCCAAGGAAAAAGGTGGATTCCATTTTCCCTCCAGGGCCATATAACACCCCACTTGCTCTTGCCACCCTGTGAAATTTCAAACATTAAAAAACAAGTTTTTAACATATAATATTTTTTGTTCACAAAATTTATGATATTTTAAAAATATAATTTTTTTAGAGTGTGAAAGTTTTTAAGCACACATAATTACATTAATGATATGAAAATTGACCGTTTTTTATATTGTGAAAGTTTTTAATCACACATAATTACATTAATGATTTGAAAATTAACTGATTTTTATTTAGTTTGTAAAAAAACACTTAAAAATTTAAGAACAAATAATGATTTTATGAAGTTTTTTATTTTATTTTATTTTATATTTTTAAATTGACATTTTTTTTGGTAAGTAAGTGTTTTGTATTATATATAAAAAAGCCTTCTAAGAGCCAGGATCAAGAGTACATAACTGAGTCAAGCGGTTGTAATTACTGAACTGCTCCAGAAGGAGAAACCAGTTCAGCCAACCGTATTAAGCTAGTTTCAAAATTTACTATCATTCCTAAAGAAAACCAGACAAATTAACTACCATGAGAGCCACTAGAGCTAAAGTATGGAACAAGCTGTGTATAATCTGGCACATACTCTGGCAAGAGGCCTGGCCAGAGTTCCTCAATGACAGGTGTCCCGCTGACCGTCCACTGCATATCCGTGGCGTCGTCGGCCTTGTCCTCGTAAGCTGCCAGCCTTACACTTGCCGTCGAGGTATGCGTCTGGTGACTGGAGCCTTTCTCCTCCACTGCTGCTACCGGAACTGGACCTTCGTCACCGCATTCATTGCTAGCCAGGGTCTGCGTCCTCTCGAAGTCGGTCATAGGCACTGGTGTATCTGCCTTCCCCTCAGACTGCAGGCTCCCCTCTGTATCCTCTTGCTGATGGCTGCCCGCGTGGTCGCTGAGAGAAGCATCACTGGAATCCTCAGGGGAGGCCTCAGGGGGGTTGGCTAGAAGCTGAAGAAGGACTGACAGCCTCCCCTCCATTTGTTGAACACGAAACCGGAGGTCGTTCACTCCATCTCGGAGCTCAAAGACCAAATCATGCAAAATGGCGTAGCTTTCACGCAGAAGGTTGGGGAGGGGCGTCTTCAGTTTGCTACGGGGTCGACCAAGTCCAGGCACCGGGGGAGGAGAAGAATGCTGGGCGGAGGGAGGCCACCATGTATCGAAAGCATCAATGATAGCCAGACACTCAAGAGCCTGGGTGGATGAACCAGAGGGCGAGGAGGAAGTGCGGGGGCGCCGAGGGTGCCAAGGAGAGCCTCTGCGCGGACGCATTCGCTTTCGCGGCATGGTGTGGGTTGGCTTCTGCAGGAAGTCTGCAGAGCCAAGGTGAAAGGTGAGGAACAACCGAGAGACCATGAAAACTGCTGAGCCAGAATCAAAACCAAACAGCCGAGCGGTAACACAAGAGGGAGGCTTCATTGCGCTATTCGTAATGGTGGTCGAGGGAGTGTGAATTAATGCCCCTCCCATCGACGTTGAATGCGTTTTAATGCTCGGGGGTGATGACTGCAGTGGGCACGATCCGAGCACATGGCTCCGTGCTCCGCTGGCCTTCCCTTTCCGCCTCTGCGCGCCAGGTGGTGGGCACTAACACCCCATCCGGGTGTTTAAATTGACATTTTCATGAGCAAAGATTTCCTTATATTCTCTTAAACTACATTTTTTTTTTACAATGACAATTATATTTCATATTATAAAATGTTGCAGCAGAATTGGACAACTTTGTAATACAGAAAATATAGTGGTGGTCGAACCTAATTGTCCAAAATGTTGACTATTTTGTTAAAAAAACCCATTAAGTTTGTCTTCCTCAATCCATCCTTTGAGGGATTGGCATCTATATCGCCTTACACAATAATTAAGTGAAAAACCTATATGACAAAACCTATAAATAAACATAAACATAAATACTAATTTTCATGCCCGAGGTCGACATCATCTCGCATAATCTCTTAAGGTTTACCTCCAACTTCACCCAATGGCTCTCCTTTCTCAAAGTTCGTTACACGGTTGAAGGAATTTGTGCCATATTACAAATTTAGATCTAGAGGGTATTGAGTCCAAAATTCCCTTTTATTCCAAGGAGGGGTCTTCTAATGAGCTAGAGTCCTCCATAGGAGAATTTGAAACAATATCCAAAGGAAGGACAAGGTGGGTCCTATCCTAACCTTCTAAGTCATCAAAATTATCAATATCTTGGAACACTTCTCTTGATTCTTTTTGAGTATCAAAATAAAATTATAAAGAAATCCAAGTAACCGCTTACCTTTCTTAAGGTTCAATAGACCAATTTTGGTCTCAGTGGATGTTAAACATCATCATCATCATCATAATTGGCCCCACTCTCTAAGCCTGAAGGTGAGAGTGAGGTTGCTAGTACAATTCTAGTGCCACAATATCTCATTTAATATCTCAACATGTCACTTATATGAATTGAACCTAGGTGTGGAGGTTAACAACCATTCTCCCAAACACCCAAGCTAGACCCAACAAATAGGTGGGTCACTATCTTACTAACCAACAAATGAAAATATTGAACATACACACTAATATCTGCATGTTTCTCTTTGTATAACTCCATGAAGGCATCCACCTCCTTCTCCCATTCCCAAACTTTTGAAATACTCTTGCCTATGTGTTGGGTTTTTATACTCTTTGTAGTGAAAGTCTAGACGAGGTGGATCGACTGACAGTCGAAGTTGAAGGAATCAAAAACAATTCGAAGGTTGAGGTGGTTTGACTGGGTAAAGACTAAGTCAAAGACATCGATAACAAGTCGAAGGTTGAGGCAGTTCGACCGAGTAAATTTGAAGTCAAAGACATCGACAGAAAATTGAAGAGGTCAACCGAAAAGAGGTTGACAGGAGGGCATGTCACAACTGAATGAAGACCGAATGAAGGCTTACTGGTAATCGATAGGTAACCCGACTTGGTAGTCGACTATAACAAAATCCCAAGATTCATGGGATTTGTAGCCAATGATTTGCGTGGATCTGTAACCATTTTTGGGGGCCTTTTATTTAGGGTTTTGCCTACTGTAAATCCTATAAAAAAGGTGTGTTGTAATACTATAAAAGATGATGAATGACTAATCACCAATCAATAATCGTAGAGGTTGTTGGTCATGTAGATGTAAGTTGAAATTGACTACATGGTTGTTCTTGTGTAAAGAAAGAAAGTATGATGTCGATTGTGTATTAGGTGTGGAACAAGGTTAGGCATGTAACCTTTTATTCTGAATGAATAAGACAACAGGATAGCAGAACGCTCAAGGAATGCTGGTTTTCTCAACTTGGGTTTCTAGGGTAAAATATCTGTGTGCTGTGTGTTTTCTTTGTCATTTACTTTCTTGATTAAATCTTTCTTCCTCTCTTCTTCTAGGTTTAGCGTGGAAGTGTTCTTCATTTTCTAACATGTGGTATCATATATTGGTTGAACAACCTTGGATCTGAGCCAAACCCTAGGTTCAATAAGAGTCCTAAGTCAAAAATATTTAAATATTGTGTTTAAAGAATGGTGAGCATCTCAAGAATAGAGATCAAAAAATTCAATGGCCATAATTTTGAGCTTTGGAAGCTTAAAATTGAAGATCTCCTTATAGATCGAGAACAATGGGAAACAGTCTCTCCATGTACCATGCTGACAGGTATGTCGATGGAAGAATGGGAGAAAATCGAGAGAAGGGAAATGACTACGATTTGAATTTGTCTTGAAGATTCGGTACTGTTGAATGTCTCATGTGAAGATTCGGCCAATAAACCAAGGGACAAGTTGGGAAGCTTGTACCAATCAAAATCCCTAGTAAATAAGTTGTTTCTCATAAATAAACTATAACTTTTGAGGATGAGTGAGGGAAGTGCGGTGACTGAGCATTTAAATGCGTTTAATACCATTTTAAGCCAGTTATCTTCTATGGATATTAAAATCACCGAGGAGGAGAAATGTATTAGTCTATTATGTTCTTTGCCAGACTCCTGGGATATCTTAATTGTGGCTATAGGGAGTAATACAACCACATTAGTTCTAGAAGACATGGTTGCATATCTACTGTCAGAAGAAATGATAAGGAAGAACATGGAAGGATCGACCAAATATGCTTAGTGGTGAGAGGTCGACTGATTGAAAGAGATAAAGGCAAATTCTCTGGTAGAAATTCTAAGTCGAAGGGTAGATCTAAATCCCTTGTTCATTCGACGAGAAGATGCCAGAAATTCGGTAAAGCTGGGAATTACAAAAGGGATTGTAAGTCAAAGGAAATGGAAGTTAGTACAAGATCTGACGAGAAGCAGTTGATTGAGAGAAATACGACTCCAAATAAGGGAGGCGATGTGTACCTGGTGTCGACCAGTACACAATCGGATCAAGATGTTTGGTTGATTGACTCAGGAGCATCCTATCATATGACACCACATAAAGAATGGTTCTACGAATATGAACGATATGAAGGAGGAGATGTGTTCTTGGGGGACGACTTGAGAACCAAAATTGTCAGATGAGGAAGAGTTCGACTGATACTGCAGGATGAGAGGAGTAGAAACCTTCCAGGTGTGCTACAAATTATGGGTTTGGAAAGAATCCTGATATATGTCAACAAGATGAGTGATGCATGGGTGCACACTATATTTTAGAAGGATTCGTGCAAGATGGTCAGAGGTGCGATGGTATTAATGAAAGGAGTTCGGATTGGAACCCTATACAAGTTATTAGGGAGTTTCAACTCGACTGGATGCAACAACATCGCTGATATTGAATTCGACTCAACTTGAATATGGATGAGTTGGTTCAAACCGGCTCAACAAATCATCATAAAGTTGACCCGACCATGCTATGCCACGAGAGGATGGAACACATTAGAGAAAATGGATTTCGAGCTATGCATAACAAAGGTATGGTCGAAGATTTCCCTGAATGTAATTTAGAAGTCAACTTTTGTGAACATTTCATATATGGAAAGCAAAGTCAGGTGAGGTTCCCATTTGGAGCGACAAGGGAAAATGGGATTCTAGAGTTGGTTCATAGTTATGTGTTTGGCCTTGTTTCAGTGCCTTCACTTGGTGAATCCCTGTGTTATGTCTCCTTCATAGATGATTTTTCCAGGAAGACATGGATCTATTTCCCGAGGAAGAAATCAATGTTTTTTTAGAAATTCAAAGAGTTTAAATCTCTTGTAGAAAATGAGGCATATAAGAAGATTAAATTGTTGAGCATTGACAATGGTGGTGAATTTTGTGGAAAAGAATTTGATCAGTTTTGCAAGTAGTGTGGCATATGACACCAAAATACCACACCATATACCCCACAAAAAAATGGAGAAGTTGAGAGAATGAACAAAACATTGATGGACAAGGCAAGGAGCATGCTCAGTGGTTTTGGGCTTGCCCAAGAATTCTGGGCAGAGGCAGTCGGCACTGTGAAATATCTATTGAATATGTCTCCTTTGTTAGCGCTAGTCGACATGACTCCACATGAGGTATGGTCTAGTAAGAAGCATTCAGTTTCACATCTCAAAGTATTTGGCTGTAATTCATTTGTGCATGTTCCCAAGGAAAAGAGGAGCAAGTTGGACAAGAAGATAGTCAAGTGTATTTCCATTGGGTACAAAGCAGGAATGAAAGGATATAAGCTCTGGGATCCTACATCAAGGAAAATAGTGTACAATAGAGATGTGGTCTTCAGATAAGTTGGAAGTAAGTTCAAGCCTGAAGAAATTGTTCAGACCGAGAATAATCCAGAGAAGGTGTGGTTTGAATTGAGGAACGAAGAAGATGATTTAGATGAGTCAACTAAATCAAAAGAAGAGGTGGAAAAACCGACCTTGGTTGTAAGGAGGTCAGATTGAATAAGAAAACCAGTCGAAAGGTATAGTTTGCTCGACTTCCATTCCACATTCATGTTAACTGCCACCGACGATGGGCCTAAGTCGGTCGAGGAGGCAGTCAAATCATTATAGGGAAAACTATGGAAGGACACCATGGTTAAAGAGATGGAATCCTTGCACAATAATGAGACATGGGAGTTAGTCGAATTACCTAGTAGAAGAAAGCATGCCGGTAGTAAATGGGTATTCAAGAAGAAGATGAACGCAACATGTCAAGTTGATATATTCAAAGCTCGATTGTTAGCGAAAGGATATTCCCAAGTTGAAGGAGTCGACTTCAATGAGATTTTTTACCCTATTGCAAAATTAACTTCCATTAGAGTACTGATATATCTAGTTGCAACATTTGATCTAGAAATAGAACAGATGGATGTAAAGACAATGTTCCTACACAGGGATCTGGAAGAAGAAATCTACATGAAACAACCCAAAGGATTTGTAGTAAAGGGAAAGAAAGATTTGGTGTGAAAACTGAAAAGATCCCTTTATGGTCTAAATGATCCAGGAGGATATCAGTGGTCACCCACCTTTTCCAACTGGCTCAAAACAATTTTATGACAATTTTGGCAATTTACTATTTTTGACAGTTTTTTGGGTCCTGAACTTCCGGAGCCGTTTTGAGGCCCTAAACGACGTTTTTTGGGCATCTAACGATTGAACAATGTCATCATGAAATTTTCTACCAACAGGTGTAGTCCTCAGATAGATATTTCTAACGATGTATCATGTGCGTCAAACAAAGATAGTATGCCAAAGTTACGACCCTGGGAAATTGATGTACCAATTTACCTCGACGGGGCCCACATGACTTTTGGCACTTCATCTCCTAGGGTTAGGTTTTTGGATGTCTAGGGTTTTTGACATTCCTATTTATTTTAAAAAGGCCTTCAAAGCCTCATTGTAATCATGTTCTTGCAAATGCGAGTAACCATCACATATCTTATCAAAGATAAGCGACCACTATTCTAGCGAGTCTTTCACTCTGTATTTTTACAGGCTCTGTACATTTCTTTCATTAATAGAAATCGTGTATTACTGTATCTCTATGTTTATGGTTGCATCTTTGATACATTTCTATTATATTATTGGATATCTGTGATATCTCTATGCATTTATTTATTACATCTCTGCTCTCATTTCATCTCGAAAATAATCCAGATCACTAAAGCAATCACCAGGGATGTGGTACCAAAAATTAAACACATACATCCTTAGTTTGGGGTTTGTGAGAAGCAAATTTGATCACTATATATATTCCAAGGAAGAAGGTGGGCATTTCATATATGTAGCATTATATGTTGACGACATGTTGCTGATTGGAAACAACATGAACACAATAAAGGAGGTGAAGAAGGAGCTATCCTTCAAGTTCGACATGAAGGATCTCGGTGCAACGAACTTCATTATGGGAATGGAGATCAAGAAATCGAGCAACTAGAAAACTCTGGTTGAACCGGATGAAGTATATTGAAACAATCAATGTATCAACATGCAGGATTGCAAACCTGTGAAGGTGCCAATTCCTGTGGGAGCAAGGATAATTGCTGAATAGTGTCCAAGGACACACGAGGAAATAAAGGACATGGCACATGTTCCCTATGCAAGTGATATTGGGAGTCTAATGTATGCGATGGTCTGCACTTGACCAAACATTTGTTGAAGAAATTTCTATTTTCAACACACTAGTTCAGTGGGAGTTAACTGACTAGTTCCATTTTAGACTTTCTACTTTTACCATCACTATTATGCATGCATGCATTCCTAAGGAAAACTAACTGCTTGATTGCTTTTCTTAATCATGGAATATTTTGCCCTATATATGAGTGTATTCCACTCATTCATTGCATCATATTGATCATGATCTATGTATCAATCATCAACTCATTGGAGTAGTGTGAATATATTTTCTCATTCTTCCATATTGAATCTCTCTTCCTTTCTTGATAAGCTTTGTTTGTACTTGCTTTAGCTAGATCTCCTATGCAGGTTTCCATGAAACACTGACATGGTATCAGAGCTATGCTGCTTGGAGCAAGCCAGACAAGCCAAAGAATAAGGAAAATTAGAGTTTTAACGAGCTAAATCCATAGTCATACCTTTCAGCAGTTATTCCTCCCAAAATATTATGTTTTTGAGGAAACGACCCACGAAAAGAATAAATCGGCCCATTTTGGAAGTGGGTTTTCAACCGTTTGGCGATATTCCTCACCATTTGCTTAGAAAGTAAGCCGCAAGATAGCCTCCTGAAACTGATACGAATCCGTAGCTGTACCTTTCTACATTCATTGCTCCCAAAATATTACGTTTTGGAGGAAACAACTTGCTTGGAAAGTAAATCGACCCATTTTGGAAGTGGGTTTTCAACCGTGTGGTGATATTCCTCACCATTTTATCAGAAAGTAATCCGCAAGTTCATCTCTTGAAACTGATACAAATTTTCATTTAAAGTGCCCTTTCTGTCGTGATTTCTTAATTTTCCACTCGTGCTCTGGTTGCAATTAATTTCTCATCTGATTCATGGATTATAGATTCTGGTGCATCACATCATATGGAAGCTAAAGAGGAAGTTTTTACTTCTTTGAGTTCATGCTTTGGACCTCCTATTCTCATGGGGGATGATACTCCAATAGCGGTTGCAGGAGAGGGAAGAGTGGAACTCCCTAATGGAAGTTTTGAGAATGTCTTACATGTTCCAAATATTTCTATAAACCTACTCTCATTTTATCAGATCACTCAAACAGGTAAAATGTTTGAATTTACATCAGATACAGTTACTGTACTTGACATGCATGACAGTTCCATTATTGTAGTTGGTGAGGTAAATCAGAAATCAAGGTTGTATAAGTTCACTAAGTTTATTGAATATGACTCCTCTTTGCTACTTACACATGCTAATGATAGTAGTAGAGTATGGCATGGGAGATTTGGTCATTTAAACTTTATGTACATGCAACGACTTTCCAAGCAAGGAATGGTCAAAGGCTTTCCAGACATTCACTTTTTTGAAGGGGTTTACGAAGGATGCATTCTTGGCAAGCATCCTGAAGAGAAGTTTGAAAAGGGGAAGGCAAGGAGAGCCTCCTCTTTCTTGGAGCTTGTTCACAATGATCTCATGGGTCCATTTCCACATCCATCCATCAACAAATCAAGGTATGTTCTTACATTTATTGATGATTATTCACGCTATACTTGGGTTTATTTTCTCAGACAAAAGTCTGAAGTTTTTGAGCATCTCAAAGACTTCAAAGCTCTAGTAGAGACACAATCTGGGAAGAAAATCAAGATCCTCCATACAGACAATGGGGGGGAGTATATCAACAAATATGTTCAGATTTTTTTTCTTGAAGATGGTATCCAGTTGCAACACACAGTTCCATACACTCCACAACATAATGGAGTTGCTAAAAGGAAGAACAGGTCTCTCAAGGAGATGACTAGTTGCATGTTGCATGCAAGATCACTTCCTTCCAAGCTTTGGGCTGAGGCACTTAACTGTGCTACTTACATACAAAACAAATCACCTCACAGATTTGTTGAGGATATGTCACCTTTTGAGGATTGGATAGGTGACAAACCATGTGTCACACACTTACGCATATTTGGATCTAGAGCATGGGCCCATATTCCTTCTAAAAAGAGGAAAGCCTTAGATCCACATAGCACACCTTCCATCTTTGTGGGATATCCAGATGATGTGAAGGGGTACATATTGATTGATCCCTCTACAGACTGACTCATCATTGAGCGCACTGTTCAATTTGAGGAGAGTCCTTTCCATGCACCTCCAATGCAACATACAGAGACTCTTGTGCTTCCATCAGTTCCAAACATCAGAGATGATGATTCCACAGACTCAGATGCTACATATTCAGACACATATTTAGAGGATTATGTACATGCAGATGAGTAGGTAGTACAACCAAATGAGGAGGCAACATCAGAGGTTTAGCAAATGCCTAAGTGGGCACAGTCCACACTTCAGGCAACAGGAAACCTTGCAGGGGATCCATTGGATTCGAGGAGGACTCGATCTCAACATGTGGATCCTTCTCATGTATTTTCAGCTTCTGAACCAACGATGCCTATGCATTGTTATATGGTTCAATATTCTGATCCACATACCTACAGTGAGACTGTTGGCAATCCACTATGGAAAGAAGCCAAGCAGGAGGAGCATGACTCTCTCCTAGAGAATCAAACTTGGGATCTGGTTCCACTTCCACCAGGGAGGAAACTTGTCAGATGCAAATGGGTCTACAGGACCAAGAGAGCAACAGATGGTCAGGTGAGCAGGTACAAAGCCAGATTAGCTGCAAAAGGATTTTAGCAGATTCATGGGATAGATTATGATGAGACCTTTGCTCCTGTAGAAAAGATGGAATCCATTCGCTTGGCTCTAGCCATTGCAACAACGAAAGGATAGGAAGTTCACTAGATGGATGTGAAGAATTATTTTCTTCATGGTGACCTTTCAGAGGAGATATACATGGAGCAACCACATGGGTTCATTCATAACTCATATTTAGTATGCAGACTGAAGAAGTCTCTCTATGGCCTCAAGCAGGCACCTAGAGCATGGTATGAAAAGATGGATTCTTACTTACTTTCACATGATTTTGTTAGATGTAAATCTGATTCCAATGTTTACATGTTGAGGACTACTGACTCTGTGATGATATTAGTACTCTATGTTGATGATATTTTGATCGCCGATAGCTCTACTTCAGCCATTGCTTTGGTCAAAGATATTTTGCATGACAGGTTCTCTATGATGGACATGGGTCCACTACACTTCTTTCTTCATCTTGAGATTAGTCAAGATGCTTTCGACATCAAACTTTCTCAGGCTAAGTATGTCAAGGATCTTCTGGATAGATTCCACATGATAGATTGTAAGTCTGCACCTACACCCTTCTTATCTGGGATCAGACTTGAGGATGGTGGGGATACACCATTAGTGGACAACACTTTGTATCGACAGTTGGTGGGGAGTCTTCTATATCTCACCCACACCCGTCCAGATATCTTATATGTGGTAGGAGTAGTTTCCAGATACATGTAGGAACCCCATGATATGCATTGGAAGGATGCCAAGCGCATCCTCAGATATGTTCAGGACACCATGAGTTATAGGATTCACTATGTTGCTGGTTGTGCATTATATCTCATAGGCTTCATAGATTCAAATTTGGCTGGTGATAGCACAAATCGCAAGTCCACATCCAGGTACACTCTCAGTTTGGGGTCAGGCCCAATTTGTTGGTCAAGTAAGAAGCAATCGACCATTTCTTTATCTTCCGCAGAGGCCGAGTACAAAGGAGTAGTCAACTGTGTCATTCAAACACTTTGGCTTCAGCACTTCCTTACCGATCTTGGTATCTAGTTTCACCGTTCGACTATCATATGGTGCGACAATCAAAGTACACTAAGATTTTGTAGAGATCCAGTACAACGTCAACGTACCAAACACATTGAGGTCCACATGCATTTCATCAGAGATTTAGTACATGACAGGATCATGTCCTTCCTTTGAACAAACTACTGGCATATTCACCAAGACATTCACTGAGCAAAAGTTTCAGACTTTGCGGGATCGTCTTGCAGTGAAGAACATAGTTGCCTAGCAACTGCCTTTTCTTCTTTTGATACATTGTCCTTTGAGGGGGGGTTTTGTTCCCATGTGGTTTTCCCTCTTTCCTCATTTTTTTCCAGTGTTCATTAGTTGCATTGTACATGAGTACCTAAAATGGCCTAGTAGTCGGGACTCATTTTTTACTCCATAGTGATGTTCAGGGGGGGTGTTGGAGAAATTTCTATTTTCAACACACTAGTTCAATGGGAGTTAACTGACCAGTTCTATTTTAGACTTTCTATTTTTACCATCACTATTATGCATGCATGCATTCCTAACGAAAGCTAACTGCTTGATTGCTTTTCTTAATTATGGAATGTTTTGCCCTATATATGAGTGTATTCCACTCATTCATTCTATCATATTGATCATGAACTATGTATCAATCATCAACTCATTGGAGTAGTGTGAATATATTTTCTCATTCTTCCATATTGAATCTCTCTTCCTTTCTTGATAAGCTTTGTTTGTACTTTCTTTAGCTAGATCTCCTGTGCAGGTTTCCATGAAACATTGACAACATTTCCCATGTCATGGGAGTGTTGAACAGATACATGTAGACACTTGGGAAGGAGCACTAGACTACTGTCAAGAGAGTATTCAGGTATTTGTGTGGCACAAAAGATTATGTTATATGATTCCAAAGAAAACCTGGAGGTGACAATGAATTAAATGTACATGGCTTTGTCGATGCCAACTGGGTTGGAGATATGGATGGATGAAGTTCGACCAGTGCATATGTGTTCAATATGTTTGGTGGAGAAATTAGTTGAATGAGTAAGCAACATGCAGTCGTAGCTTTGTCAACAACAAAAGTTGAATACATGGAAACCATTCATGGGAGTAAAGAAGCAGTATGGCTGCAAAGGCTGTGTTCATGAATTGGGTTTGAGTAGAGAGCTATGAAGATAAGTTGTGATAGTGAAAGCACAATGTTTCTAGCAAAGAGCCCAACTTATCATTTTAAGACTAAGCACATTGATGTACAATAAATTTTCATGAGAGACTTGGTGGAAAGAAATAAGGTGTTGTTGGATAAAGTATATACGTTGGAAAACATAACAGACTCTTTGACCAAATCTGTGAATGCTGTGAAGTTCTCCTTGTGTAGAGAGGCAATGGGAATTGCTGCCCTGGGTCTGTGAATGAGAGTTCAGAGGTATCCCAATATCAACAAAGAAAACAACAAGTGGGAGAATTTTAGGTTGTTATATTCTTTGTAGTGAAAGTCAGTTGAGGTGGATCGAATGGCAGTCGAATTTGAAGGAATCAACCCAAGTCGAAAGTTGAGGTGGTTCGACCGAGTAAAGATGAATTCGAAGACATTGACAACAAGTCGAAGGTCAAGGTGGTTAGACCAGTTAAAGTCAAAGTCGAAGACATTGACGGAAATTTGAAGAGGTCAACCGACAAGAGGTCGACAAGTGAGCATGTGGCAACCCACTGAAGACCGAATGAAGGGCGACTGGTAACCTGACTTGGTAGTCGACTGTAACATAATCTTGAGATTCACGGGATTTGTAGCCAATGATTTGTGTGGATCTGCAACCATTTTTAGGAGCCTTTTCTTTAGGGTTTTTCCTACTGTAAATCCTATAAAGAAGGTGTGTTGTAAGACTGTAAAAGATGATGAATGACTAATTGCCAATCAATAACTGTAGAGGTTTTTGGTCATGTAGATGTAAGACAAAATTGGCTATAAGGTTGTTCTTGTGTAAAGCAAGAAGGTATGATGTCGATTGTGTATTAGGTGTGGACCAAGGTTAGGCATGTAACCTTTTATTCTGAATGAATAAGACAACAAGCGAGTAGAATGCTCAAGGAATGCTAGTTTTCTTGGTTTGGGTTTCTAGGGTAAAACCTTTGTGTACTATGTGTTTTCTTTGTCATTTACTTTCTTGATTAAATCTTTCTTTCTCTATTCTTCTAGGTTTAGCGTGGAAGTGTTCTTCATTTCCTAACACTATGTAGACTGCATAATTCTCCCTGGTGTTATTTTCTTTCTAAATAGTCTAGGTGAATTCATCCTTCCACTAATTCTAGCATATGATCTAGTTCATAATATTTCACTATGCCTTCACAATATTTTTTCCACACTATTTCAACCTACGATTCAAATCCTCAAACTTGCAGAGCACACAATAATTGTGTCTACAATGAATTGTGCCATTGGAGTTGCTTTGGATGCCAAAAACTAGATTAAAAGAACCAACTCATAATATCACTCACATAAGTTGTCTTGGCCTAAAATGATAGAAAAATATTTACACTATGGGCCATGAACACAAACCTAAGGACCAAACTAGATACCATAGAATATAGACCAAAAGCCACCCCCCAGAAACCACACATCCAAAAGAAAGATTCCTAATGAACTAAAAAACATAGATTTACCACATTAATTAAGACCCAATGCCTACCATGCCAACATGAGAAAACCATAATCATCTATCACAAGAGAATCAAGTACACCAACTTCTGTTAAACTAGTGTAAACATCCAATTGCAAGTAACTGTTATGTTACCTTTGATGCCTATGAGTGATAATGATGCCTATGAGTGATAATGGAGCTCAATTGACAATTAAGACCAAAAATACTTCCATTCATGAGATGTCATCCAATTAAATGCACATTCAATCCTAAACACCACCATCAAACATTTCTTTAACAATCACACTTGTGAGATATGGAAATAACCCATGGAGATATGTCAATGAAATAACTCGCCATCCCATCATCACTGCATGGTGGGACAAGTGTTAAGATGATAAGGTCACATCATGATTGTAATGACAACTAACACAATTTTTTTTTTAAACTTATAAAAATATACTCTTCGATAAAATATATATATTTATAATTACTATTATCATTAGATAAATTCTTCTTTTGTTCATTAATCTATTGATACAAATAATATTTGATTTTCATGATGATTCAAAAGAGAGTAATGAAAAATTCGAAAAAGTTTATTTACATAAGTCAAACTTTCAATTATAATCATTATATACTCCATCGATCATCCTAGTAAGGACATCATATATATGTATATATTATTACCAAGCTTCTATTCTTACTAAATTACAATGCATGTCTCCACTGTCATAACTAATCTCATAAATAATAATGCAGGGTCATGTCGAAGATTATAAAGGACTTATTATCCCTTATATTATACTTGGTATTCACTTTTCTTCTCTTCATACTCAACTCTTGTTCTCTTGCAGTTGGATATATTACGTTTACTTGTAAAGTGGTGTTTAACTAATTAATATAATATTCTTCCCAAGGTAAAAGTTAATACCCTTATGAATTCTCCATTTAGAAATAGAAATACTCATTTAAAAGAACTATATTACAAAGTTTATATATATATATTGCACTCCATGGATTAAGAATCAATTCTTATATGTGTTGAATGATAACTCCAAGACCCAAAAGAGATTTCATACTTTCCCTTCGTCAAGTTAACTATGGCTATGCAAGAGTTTGGATAGGGTTCGTTTTGGTCAGCTTCACTCGAACTAAGGTAAGGAGATAATGCACTCTCGACTTTTCACTTAAAATGCTTGTTATCTAAATTTCACAATGATACTAACCTTTATATGTTATTGTTGCAGGGTGGTCGACCCCTGCATAACATGCAGGGTGGTCGACCCCTGCATAAATTTCACAATGATACTAACCTTTATATGTTATTTTCGAGATTGATGTTTAGTATGGTGTAAATTCCTTTGACTATGAAGAGCCTAGTTCGCAATGATCTGGGCTCTCCTTTTTATTGCGATGGGTTTTCAAATCGACCCCTTATACAATAGGGTCGACGTATCAATGCCTTGATTAATATGAGTGTAAACTTTTATTTCATTGATAAAATAACGTCGTATGAATTTCTTGTTTAATATTTCGAATGGTTTTTATGCTATTCTTATTCTGTTCTTATTCTGGCTATCATATAAGAGAAAATATATAAACCCTAAAGTTTTTATTTTATAGTCATATTATATATAAATATATGGATATTATATATAAATATATGGATAAGTGGTTTTTTTTCCCTTGAAACATTCATATATTTTCTTTTAAAGATAGATAGAAAATAGTTCTCTGCATTTGAACAATATCAATGTAAATACTGCAATATATTTCATATTTCGTATTCCAGACACATTAGTTTTGTGCTTGGCCACAAAATAGTTTCATATAATATTCCTCTCTTTATATAACTTACTATTTGAAACAAAGGTATATAACATTTTGCATAAGACTACATATTTTTTAATAATTTCTTTTCTCTTTTTCCTTAAAATGTACAGAGATAATATTGATAAATATAATATCCTACATATTATTCTGTATTTCTTGTAAAGATAGATAACCAATATTTCTTTTTCTAGGTAAAAGTATTCTACTGATATTTTGCACTAAAAGTAAATTAATTCTGTATGGCTAAATCATTATACTAGTCTTGTTATCTTTTTCTTGTTGCAGACATAAGTTCAATAATCTTTCTAAAAGAAATATCAAGTCAACATTATGCTATTCTCTAATGTCAAATGATGTATAGATGAAATAAAGAAAATATAGAAACTATATAGTTCTAGACTTACTCTATAGTTACATTATTACAATCTTGTTGCAAATTAATAAGCAATAATCAGAGTGATAGAAATATAACAAAAAAACGTAAAACATATCTGATCATGCTTAAAGATTGGAAACAAATTGAGTAGAGAACTAATTCCTCCCAACCATAGACTAGAACAAACAAGTCACTTTCTACTGTCACCCACGAGCCTAAATCATTATTCCATAGGGACTGGAAATTTCAATAACCTTCTCTAGGTAAAACATAGTTTGATTCTTTCTCAGAACCATCAAACTCAAATCCTCAACACAAGTACTCAACAACGTCCCTCCTCTGTACTTGTTCTTTCTTGTGTTACCAAGAAATGAAAACAATGATGATCATCTTTTTAGCTTGCCTAGGTCTTTTTCCAAGTTAGCCTCTTCCCTAACCCTAGGGAATGTTCTTGGCCTAACTTTGTGCTAGCTTGTTCCCTCACATCCCACATATTTTTGGAGTAGGTTTACACTTGTTCTCATGGACAATAGTTACTCTAGTTCTTTTGATCCATTTTCACTCTCCCATGGACTAATGATTTACTCTTTTATAACTGGATTTTCTATTCAATTTGTCTCTAGTTAAATAAAATACATTAAAAATAATATTTACGAAAATATTCATCATCATCAATTTTTTATGGTGATATAACTTTAGCTTTTCTTTTTCTCAAACTTCCTCAACATAAATAATCAAAATTAAAATATTCAAATGTTTATAAATGGAGGTTCATTACATCCTCCCCCCCTTGAACTGAACACCCTCCTCGGTGTTCCAATCTGAGCATCTCAACTCTAGAACAATAATGGACAAGCCTTCCTGATGGCTTCTTCCATTTCCCAAGTGGCCTCCTCAAGACTAAAGTTTCTCCACTGCACTTTAACCCGAGCGATGGATTGGTTCCATAAGATAGTTTCATTCTTGTCGAGAATGCATAGCGGTTCTGACTAGAACTCGCCTTCTAGCTCTACCTGGATCACATTCCAATTTACAATATGAGTTACATCATGCACATATTTATTTAACAATGAAACATGAAATACATTGTGTACTCTTATATTGGCTGGTAGTGCAAGATGATAGGCCATTGGCCCCAACCTGGCAAGCACTTCGAATGGCCCACAATACTTTGGTGACAACTTGGAACTTTTTCCCAATTTAAATGAACTATTTCTTGGTTTAACATTTAGATAGACATGATCTCCTACATTGAATTTTGTATGTTTCCTTTTTAAATCTGCAAAACTCTTTTGTTTGTCCTGTGCACTTTTCAAGTTCTGTTTTTCTTTCTGAACAATTGTTTCCATTTCTTTTAGCATCTCTGTTCCTAGAATAATTCTATCAATTGTGTTGTCCCAACTAACCGAGGTTTAACACTTCCTGCCATACATCACCTCAAAAGGACTCATCTTTTGGGAAGAATGATAACCATTATTATATGCAAACTCAACCAAATGAAGGTAATCTTCCCAGTTTGCGGGGCAGTCCATTACATACATCCACAACATATCCTCTACAATTCGGTTAGTCCTTTCGGTTTGAACATCAATTTGAGAATGATATGCGGTACTAAAACTCAGTTGTGTGTCCAAACCACTGAACAAGGTCTTCTAGAAATTGGAAGTGAACTTTGTATCCTTGTCCGAGATGATAGTTTTGGGTAATCCATGCATACAAAAATTTCCTTTATGAAAATCTTTGCAATGTTTATGGCCTTGTGAGTTGATTTTATTGGAATGAAGTGTTCAAATTTTGAAAGTTTGTCTACTGCTACCATTATAGATTTGTTTTGCTTCTTAGTTTTAGGTAATCCTCTAATAAAGTCCATACTGATCACTTCTCATTTCCATTAAGGAATGGGTATGGGCTGCAATAATTTGTCTGGGTGATGGTGCTTAGCCTTAACGCGCTGGCACTCAAGACACCTAGCCATGTATTCAACAATTTATGTTCTCATCCCTGACCAAAAATACTCATTCTTCAAAGCTGTTATAGTCTTTTGGTAACCGGGGTGACTTGAATAAGGTTTCTTATGTATTTAAAATAGTATCAAATTATTTAATTTGGTGTTGTTTGGAACATAAATTATATTTTTGTACAACACTAAACCTTCTTGATTGAAGCTAAATTCTGATTCTCCTTCAACTATTTTATTATTTTGACATTTTTCCTGAATTTTTTCTGTAATTTTCATCATTTTCTACCGCTGATGCAATTTTCTGTTTTAGATTAGATTGTATACTAATTCTAGAAATTGCATTTAATTTCCTACTAAGTGCATATGCTATCTTGTTTTCCTTTCCTTTGATATGTTCTATTTCAAAATCCTACTCACTTAGGAAATCCAAGCATTTAGCTTGTCTTGCATTCAAGTTCTTCTAGTTGAAAAAGTGTTTAAGGCTAATATTATCTGTCTTTAACAAACACCTCCTTCTTAATAAGTAGTGTCACCACATTTTCAAAGCATGCACAATAAAAATAAATTATAAGTCATGAGGTGCATAATTTTCTTCATGATGTTTTAGTTTTCGTGACTCATAAGGAATCACATAATCATCCTGTAATAATATTCCCCCTAACCCTTCCTTTGAGGCATCAATATAGACCACACAGTCCTTATGTGGGTATGCTATCCTCAGGATAGGTGATATTGTTAACAACCATTTTATCTTTTCAAATATTTCTTGACATATCTCAATCCAATTAAATTTGATTCACTTTTTCTGCAAAGAGGTTATGGATATGAAAGTTTTGAAAACATGTTTATGAACCTACAATAATACCCTGTAATGCCCATGAAATATCGTACATTTGACACATCCTTTGGCACTGGCCAATATAGGATTTCTTTGACCTTTTCCGGGTCAACTATAATCCCTTCTCCTGAAATTACATTCCCGAAATACTGTACTTTATCTTGGTAAAATTCACATTTACTGAACTTTGCGTACCATTGATGTTCCCTAAGTGTTTGCAAAACCAGTATTAGATGTTCCTCATGTTCCTCTTTAGTTTTTGAATAAATCAATATGTCACCAATGAAAATGATCACAAACTTGTCTAAATATTTTCTCAACAAAAATGTAGCAGGTGCCTTTGTTAGTCCAAAAGGTACCACTACAAACTCATAGTGCCCATACCTGGTTCATAAAGCAATCTTATGAATGCCTTATTCTTTAATCCTAACCTGATGGTATTTAGACCTTAAATCTATCTTAGAAAAGATCTTATCTCCTCCAACTTGATCAAACAAGTCATCAATGCAAGGTAAAGGATACTTATTCTTAACTGTCATTGTGTTAAGTTGTCTATAATCAACACACAATATGAACGTTCCATCTTTCTTTTTAACAAACAACACTGGTGCTCCCCACGAAGACACACTAGGTCTGATGCATTATTTATCCATAAGCTCCTAAAGATACATTTTAAGTTCAATCAACTCTGGGGTACTCATGCGGTAAGGGGCCTTAGATACCGGTGCAAATTTGGGTACTAAGTCTATAGAGAAATCTATATCTCCTCTAGGAGGTGATCCTGAAATTTCTTCTGGAAACAAATCCTGAAATTATTTTAAAATTGGGTCTTGAGTTTATAACAATATGTTATTCACTCTCTCGAAATTATTGGATATATTTACATAAAAAACCCCACAACCTTTCCTTGCATTTGTTTTTAACTATAAGGAATACATTTTTCTTATTGACACTCCTTATGGTATTCTGATAATAGTTCTACCCCTTCCAGATTCATCTAAACAATTACAGGTCTTGTTGTGACAATTTACAATAGCTGAATGTTTTTCTAGCCAATCTATGCCTATGAGAAAATCATAGGATCCTAAGAGTAAGATGTTTATATCTGCATTAGTCTCTGTTAGCACTAAGTAAATTGCTTAGGCTAAAGGGACAACTTACAAAGGTAACCACAAAACCACTTCGGAACTGAAAACTAGCCCTTTCAGTTTAGAGAGGGATCTCTCTTGTCACTTGGCCTCTTGGAAGATGGATCTTCTTTAAAGGTTTAATGGATAGCTTTTGATTTGATGAAAGATTTATGGGGTTTGATGGCAAGAAGGAAAGGAACATGTTGGTAAATGGAGTCAACTCTGAAAACAAATGAAACACTATTTGGTAGGTAGATTTCTCAAGGAAGCAAAGGTAAGGTAGGTGATGAACCTTCAGTCTTTTGATTTGTTGTGATACGATGGAATAAAGAGGAAAACATATAACATCAATCAAAGCACCATAGAGATGAATTCTGATGAGTTCAGAAAGAAAACATAATTCAAAATTGCTTAGATATAAAGCACCATTTAGATGAATTTCAGACCCATTAACATCCAATTTTAAACATATGAAAGGTTGCAGATGAAGATATAACAAACTAGAAAAACATACATGAAAGGAGGCACATACTTTAGAACATCACCACATGAATCTTTGGTATGAAAAAAGTTTGGACATCTCCACTTGTATTCATTCAGATTCGGAAATTATTACAATGATCAGTATAATTTGTCCCTTTGTGCTTCTTCCAAACTCGAATAAATAAAAAACTACAATATTTATACAACAATTTGATTCCATTTGGTTTGAACCGATTACACTAAAAATATAAAATTTCAGTTCACAAAATCTGGGATTTGCGGATATTTCTGTATTTTGGTCCTTTATCTTCGTCCTTTGATTTCGATTGCAAATTCATTTGATTCATTGCTTTTTGGTCGACAAATGGAAATCGTTTGCTCGATCCTTGAAAATTACATTTGGTTTTACCCAATACGACTATTTCCTTCCATTGCAATTCGAAAGGAATCTCATAATCCGTACTCAGTTTATCAACTAAAGTAGCCCCTTTCAAACCCTCCTCCAGGGTTTCAAATTTGGAGTGGTCCATGATTGAGTCAAGAGTGCATTATATTCTTCTTGATCCCGCAACTTACCTCTACCATCCTAGAATGATGGAAGGCCCTTTGTGAACAATTCTTCAAATAAATTCTTGAAAATTTTCACACTTTGTTTCATCTGTATTGCTTTATTCAGAACTGATTTCAAAAGCTCATGTTTTGCAATAATCCTTCTGGCCCAGATAATCAATGTAGTTCTGTCTTTTACCCCAATGGTTTGAAGATCTATAGGAGGAACTGAGTTGAGAATATTAATGGAATTTTGTGGCCATTCAGATGGATTTTTGGCTAAAGTCTCATTTACAACAGTGTATCTATTCTTGGCTATGATTGCTATACTATATTTATCATTTACAAAATTCAAACATGATTGAAATTTTGCAGCCTCAACAACTATAGAATCCCATATGATATGTTTATCTCCTTGCAACAAACTTTTACCTCTCAATCTTGAATTCAATTTATTAATATTCTTCTGTAAAACTACCTTTTCCTTTTGAACTTGGGATATCTTTTCATCCTTTGTGCGCACTTCCTGCTCCAATTTCTCCATGTTTTCCTTTAACCCTTTGATCTCTCCTTCTTTCAGATTGAATTGTGACATAGTCTGAACAATGTCTTCAATGGTTGATCCAATTCCAGCAACAGGGGCTAAAACCATGGCTTAATTCACCAACTCTACCTTTTCTTGAGACCATTCCATCTTTTCCTTTTCCAGCTGCAAAAGCTTAGCCTTATAATACAATGCTTCTTTCCTCAATTTCTCAAATACTGGTACCACTTTCCACAATTTTCAAATTCACTTGATCTCTGGGTCCTTCATCTTCCAAATCTACAATCTGCTTTGGCTGAACAATTTTCATCTTCTTTTTAGCAGTTTGTTCAACATCAATATCCATAGTCTTTGACATGATTCTTTTTTTGTACACACTGGCTTTGGGATTTTTAATGACCAACTTTTGAGGAGCTTGCTGTGTTTGTACTTGCTGCAATGGTGCTTCCACATCAATACACACTTCCAGATTAGCTAGTTTATCCAAGCCTTCCACATTCTCATGTTCATAAGGTGCATTTTTATTCATTTGTCTGCTCTTGGATATGATCTGATGTGGATCATATTTTCTTCCTTGTATTTCTGAAAAACCAAAGTCTTTGATTTTTTCCTTAACCTATGATAAACATGATCTGGACTTAACAACAAAAGGAACAATAACAAAGGGGAATTTAATGTTAGAGGTTCGGTGCAATTTGATGAAATTCTCTGTCTCATAGATGATTCTCTGCCTGATGAACTCAAGAAAAAAAGTCCTGGGAGTTAGGAAGACAAGTAACAAGTAAGGAGACTCATGAAAACCATATACCCAAATCACTATTGAATGCATAAAAAGTACCCAGTCTCCTACTCTGTTCTCTGGATTTGGCTGTAGGTGAATCTTCATGTCCTCCAAAACTCTGGGTAAACTTGTATTGAAAATCAGAGAATAGATTCTTGGCATAACCTTGTTGATGAATATGAGCAAAGTGATTCTTTTACATTCAGTATATACAAAGGATGCTTCAGGGATTTCTCCATGGTTACTTGCTAATAACATCTTTAACAGATATGTATAGTATCTGAAATGTCTCAAAGAGTGGAAATTCACTAGCTGCTTGTGAATGGTGTCAGCTATGAATTAATCAAAATTAATTCGGACTAACTGACCAGATTCTGACTTAAAAAAAGATTAAAAGAAAACCTAGCATGACTTCAACAACATATTTATCACTATATAGAACTAGGGCCTGACTCAACAGGGAACATACCCACTGAACTTCAATGACCATCATGTTGATACTCATTGGTAATGACAAACTCTTTGATATTTGTTCATGCTTAATGATTTGTTGTAGAAATTGAATTTTGAGCATTGGCTGACATTCTTTATAAACCCTAATCACTTTTTCTTCGTTGAATGACTCAGAATGAAAGGAAAATTCTTCTGGTATATTGAGTGACTTTCAAAATGACATATTATCTATCCTACATAGGCCTTGAGACCCCTGTTTATTGACAATTACCCTTTCTGAATGAGAATATTGTTCAATGCACCAACCTACAAATTCAAGAAATGGGAAAGAAACCTCGAAAACATATGGGACAATGGAAACCTGGATTACTTCTAAAAATGGAATATTCTTTCCCTTTATAATATCCAAGTTGCTTCGAGACACATAAATGGGGGAAATAGTGATATCAGGATCAAATACATCCGCATCTCTATCAATTATGGCTTCCTCATTACTGTCAGGGTCTTGCTCTGCTACTGACAATAATATGGGATCCATAACGACGAGATAAATACTTGGAAGTGAAATGAGATGGTGCAAAGATGGGATGCAGCAAAAAAATGGCGGTCACGACAATGTTCCAATGGTCCCTGAGTTTGAAAATAATAAAAAATAAAAAAATTAAATTGACATTTTATAATTTTTACTTTGCAGAGATGTGGATTGGTGGTTTTGGAACAACCTTCTTGTCTTTCCACAAGAAGCGTGGCCCTGGCACATATACTTCAATGGAAACCATGGTTTGGATTGCAGGACCACTCTTTAGAATTATCCCCCGCTTAACTTCAAACTCCACAATGCTTCTTGGCCATCAATTTTGATGGATTGTGATCAAAATTATTCTGGGCCTGATATAATTAACCTTCCCACCAAATTTAACTGCTTTATTCCATTTTTAAGAATCCTTCCAATTTGTCATGCCTCCAAACCCTTTAGCGCCTTCGCTAATTTTAGAATCCTGACTCTAGGACATAATTTTTTTTATTTGTGAATAACATGGGCTCCAAATGGGGATGGCATCCTCCCTGCAAGGCGCCAATAAATTGTAGATCCAATGGCCTTATTCATTGGGCTATTCTTGAAACTTTTTGATTTTTTTTCTGAAAAATAGAAGCCTGCATACCTTCTCTATTTCAATTCACACTAGAAATCTGCAACAAAATCTTAGGGACTTCTCTTTGGGCTTCAAATTCTATTGAGATGAAAAAACTTAAACTGCTCTATCTTGAAAAATAAAAAGGGCTATTTACAATGAAATGGAAAGACCAAAATACTTTTAAGAAAGGTAGTGTTTGAGAAACCTGCCATTTACAGGTCCTCCACCAATGAGATCTCCATTGAGCTCTTGCAGTAAATAGACATTTCTCCGATGATAAAAAACAATTCTGACTGGTCCCAACCAAAGGTGGTCAAACTTTCCATGCTTCCCCTTATCTTCATTTCTTGCGTCCCATTTCAACACCAGATCATCTACCTTGAAATCATCATCCTTTGTATGTCTGTCGAAGACATTTTTCATTTTGTCTTGATGCAGTTGTGAGTTGTTCAAAACTTGTTCTCTCATTTGCTACACATGAATCAATTGATTTATTCTTCTTTGAGCATCATTTGGTTCATCTTCCAGTTCTTGTAACAACTTCATCACTAGCATCCCTAATGAAGTAGGGAAAACTGCATCCGTGCCATATATAATCTGAAAAGGTGATGTAGCAATAGAAATCTTGGTGGTGATCCTATCAGCCCATAATGCATAAATAAGTTTCTCATGCCAAGCCTTCTTGTTTCCTTGTAGAAGCTTCTCAATAATTCTTGTCAAGCTCTTGTTGGATGACTCAACTAACCCATTACCCTGTGGTTAATAAGCTGTGGAATGACCAAGGGTTATGTTATAATCACTGCAAAATTTTTCCATTCTCTTGGACTTGAACGTTGTTGCATTATCAATTATGATTTTGACTAGACAACCAAACCTATACAGAATGTTACTTTCCAGAAATTGAATAATAACAACATCAATAGGTTGCCTTGTTGGAATTGCTTCAATCCATTTGGTGAAGTAGCCTGTAGCTATCAATATCCACCTATGTTGAGATGAAGATGGTGGATGAATCTCTCCTATAAAGTCAAGGCCCCATTGCCTAAACGGTGCTTCAACATAAATAGGTTTTAATGGCAAGGGATGCAGTTTCCTTTTGCCATAAAAAATCTGACACTCATGACAACTGGACAACTCCTTGTATACATCAAAAAAAATGTTGGGCCAATAGAACCATGCTCTCAATATCTTATGCACAATGGTTTTACAGTAATGGTGCTCTACACAGTCACCTTTATGAAATTCTTTGATAGCATGTTTTACTTAACCTTCCAATAAACAACTTAGCAAAATCCCACTTGGACCTTTCCAATACAAAGAATTATCTAGAATACAAAATTTTTCTTCTTTTAACTTTAGAAATCTAGCCTTTGTCTTGCTTAGTTCAGGAGGATCTTGTAAATTCCTTAACACATAGATAATATCAACATACCATGGAGATTCAAGGAATTTCTAGGATAC
>ML794250.1:241820-267098 GCA_009831015.1 Picea engelmannii
TTACAATCCTCTATGTCTTCATCATTTGCAGTGACCTTGGGATTTCTTGCCACATCATTATTATCAAAAAGTTTTTCCAATGGGACCAAACCCTTGGGAATGATATTGTTTTTGAGATGAACAATAACTCTACCATCAATCTGATTTTGGAAATAGTCATCAGTTGAAAACATGAATGCATCCTCTTCCTGATAAGAACAATTTTCATCATCAATATTTGAGTTGACAAATTCATCAATCATTTGGAGAAATCTTACCACCTGCTTGTCATCCTCAAAAATCTGCCAATACTTGATGTTGTTAGGTACTACTAGCCTGTGCTTGACTTTAATTTCATATTTTCTGTTAGGAAAGATAGGAATATTGAAAATAGAGGCTGAAGTTTCTAATGCATGAACAATTAGATTTTGTCCTCTTGGAATCACTAAGAGATTATACTCTGTAAAAATTTCAAGTAAGTCAAGAACTATATTCCCTTAACCTAGGATGCTTTGACTGATAGATGCTCTTAACCTGATTTATGCCAACCTCAAAATCCCCATGTACATCTATTCTTTTTGCACCCAATTCTTTCAAAGTGTTCAAAACCAAAATCAACGCCTCATATTCAACCATGTTATTTGTGCAGTCAAAAGAAAAATTGTAAGAGCAAATTTTTGAACCTATCCTAGGCGAAATTATCCAAAAACCTAACCCAACTCCCTCTCTGCTAGCAGCTCCATCAAAATTCATATTCTACATCTCATCATTTTCTCTATTTTGTTGGTCTGAAGTTTTCCTTACTTGATGATCAACCTCACCTTCCACAAGAAATTCAACAGTCTTTGGCTCTACTTCTTCAAAGCACAGGTCATTATATAAAATTGAATAACCAACCTCAGTGTCAACAAAATAAAGAGGATGATTGTTTGGATTGGTTTTGCTACTCACAATGTATTTCAACAGTACTTCTCTGTACAATCTCCTTTCTTGTCCAAACACTGGTATAGTTGCATAAGACATATCCATCTGTAGAGTACCTTTCAACTTTGCAGCCCATGATATTGACAACAACATGCAAAACTTCAGAGGGATGTCAACAACAACTACATCCATTATTATATTCTTTGATGGAATTTTAGATAGAGACACAACCAAATCTTTGATTAAACCCAAACATTTTACCTTCCTTGAATCAAAAGAGAAAAGATCTTTGTAAGGCCTAGTGATGTCCAATCCTAGTTCATCCATGATTACTTTTGGCATCAAATTATGAGGGTCTCCTAAATCTAGCATTGCATTGTGTAAAGTCATATCATGAAATTTAAGCCTGACATAGAAAGGAGGTATATCACCATCATCACTAGTTTCTTCCACTCGAGGACCAAATAAAATTACAGGGTGATCATCTTGCACATTCAAAGTATCAGATGCTTCTTCCATTTTCAACAATTTTATGATTTGGATTCTATATTCACCATTCCTCATCAATTCATTGAAAGGAACACAAAAATTGAATTTTTCCATTTCACTTTCAAAGTTAAAAGAAGACTGAGTTTTTTCTACCTCTTTGATGACTGCATCCCTTTTTACTTCTGGTACCTTCTTTTGGGGCTCTTCTTTCTATTTTCCTTTCTCTAATACCTCCCTTGAAGAGTTTTCTTTCTTAGGATGACTTGAAGAAGGTAAATTGACTTGAGGCTCCTTTATAGGATTCCCTTTTGGTGGGTTTGCAGACACCTTTTTACTTCTGAGATTGTATTTCTTCTGAAACTGCATTATGGCGTTTTGAAACCCCTTCTTATACTCTTATGTTTCCATTGACAATATATCATCATTTTCCTACATAAACTTATCATTTGCATCCATAAATTGATCATGTTCTTCTTTAGGTAGGAACACATTTGTTTCAATACCATCACAACAATGTATGTTGTCTTCAATAGATTCATCATAATTCTCATTTACATAATGATTTTGGAAAGGGGGTTTAACTTGATGATCACCTTGATTTGTTTGGTCTCTCTGTCTAATCTATGGGACTGGTGCTCTTCTAAAATTTGGATTTCTGCACGTTGAAAATCAACTTGATCTCTGATGACAAGTTCATTTTCTAAAGATAGCTTTTCCACCAACCTTTCCATAGTTTTCACCATTAAATCAAAATTTTCATATGATGATTTAGAAGTTGAGGGTTGAGATTCTCCTTGAACCTTTTTCATATTGGTATCATGATTATGCTTAATATTTCCCGATGCCATCAGATTCACCTCTACTTCAATTACATCATTCATCATGTCATCTAGCATGGTAGATATCCTTTCCCTCATCAGAAAAGAAAAGTCACTGTCAAAAGAGTCATCATAACTAAGTTTGGCATCTCTAGGAGGGGGTTTAACTTCATTTGGTATTGAATTATAGACCCTCATGAACCTGGTCGAAAATTCTTGTACTGTCTCATTGGGTGATCTTTTTATGTTATTATATTGAGTCAACAATTGAAGAGGATTTTTCTTGTCACCCCATCTTGCAAGAAAAATGGTTTCAAATGTTGTAAAGTTAGGGATATTTGCTACTGGAATAGATTTAAACCATTTCTGAATTCACCCGAGAGACTTTGGGCAAACAGTCTCACTTTTACATCCTCATCATCTACCCCCTCGAAGTTAGAAAAATCATTAAACCAATCTAAGTGTTTCTGAGCTGAAACATTCTCTTCTGCATCATATGACTTAATTCTTTGATTATAATTTTGAGGTAAATCATGAAATTGAGCAAGTAAAACAAGGGGAGCAAATATTGCTGCCATGTCTCTAGGAGGATTTTGGACTGGCTGAACAATCTGACTGGGAATGACAACAGTTCAAAGGGGGACAATAGAAATCAAAGATCAAAGTTTTTTCTCATCAAACATAACTTCGTTCAAGTTAGACTCTGATTTAGATCTAAACAAAGTTTGTTCAAATTTTATGTCAAAATCAAGGTCATCAATGCTTTTCACTCCGTCTTTAGGAAATGATAGATTTATGTCCATAAAAATACCTGAGTCAACTACCCTTTCTTTTCTTTTATGCAAAAGTTTCTTAGGATCAGACACAGATGCTATAGGTTCTAGATCTGGGTTTCTCCTAGTGTAAATATCTTTTGGAGTGAAGATTTCTCAATAAAGTTACTTTTTGCTACCGATCTTATAAAATGAAGTTGCTAGGGTAAATGTTTTTCTTAGCCAATAAAATGTTTGATTCGCTGTTACCCTCAGGAATCAAATCTGAAATTTTAAGTCGTTCTGTCCCAGGAAAGATTTCACCTTCGATCCCTGACAACGATGCCAAAATGTTAGCACTAAGTAAATTGCCTAGGCTGAAGGGACAAATTACAAAGGTAACCACAAAACCACTTCGGAACTGAAAACTAGCCCTTTTAGTTCAGAGAGGGATCTCTCTCGTCACTTGGCCTCTTGGAAGATGGATCTTCTTTAAATGTTTAATAGACATGTTTTGATTTGATGAAAGATTTATGGGGTTTGCTGGCAAGAAGGAAAGGAATCTGTTGGGCAATGGAGTCAACTCCAAAAACAAATAAAACTGTGTTTGGTAGGTAGATTTCTCAAGGAAGAAAAGGCAAGGTAGGTGATGAAATTTCAATATTTTAATTTGTTGTGATAAGATGGAAGAAAGAGGAAAACATATAACATCAATCAGAGCACCATAGAGATGAATTCTGATGAGTTAAGAAAGAAAGCATAATTCAAAATTGCTTAGATCTAAAGCACCATTTAGATGAATTTTAGACCCATTAACATCCAATTTTAAACATACGAAAGGTTGCATATGAAGAGATATCAAACTAGAAAAACATACATGAAAGGAGGCACATACTTCAGAACATCACCACATGAATCTTTGGTATGAAAAAACTCTAGACATCTCCACTTGTATTCATTCATATTAAAAAATTATTACAATGATCAATATAATTTGTCCCTTTGTGCTTCTGCCCACCTAGAATACATAAAAAACTACAATATTTATACAACAATTTGATTCCATTTGGTTTGAACTGATTACACTAAAAATAAAAAATTTCAGTTCACAAAATCTAGGATTCGTGGATATTTCTGCAGTTTGGTCCTTTATCTTTGTCCTTTGACTTCGATTGTATATTCATTTGATTCGTTGCCTTTTGGTTGAAAACTAGAAATCATTTACTCGGTCCTAGGAAATTACATTTGGGTTTACCCAATCTGAATATTTCCTTCCATTGCAATTAAAAAGGAATCTCATAATCTGTACTCAGTTTATCAACTAAAGTAGCGCATTTCAAACCCTCCTCCAAGGTTTCAAATTTGGAGTGGTCCATCCTTGATTGAGTCAAGAGTGCATTATATTATTCTTGATCCTGCAACTTACCTTTACCATCCCATAATGATTGAAGGCCCTTTATGAACAATTCTTCAAATAAATTCTTCAAATTTTGCACACTTTGTTCCATCTGTATTACTTTATTGAGAACTAATTTCAAAATCTCATCTTTTGTAATAATCTTTCTGGCCTAGATAATCAATGTAGTTATGTATTTCACCCCAATGTTCTGAAGATCTGCAGGAGGAACTGAGTTGAGAAGATTAATGGCATTTTGTGCCCATTCAAATGACTTTTTGGCTAAAGTCTCATTTACAAAAGTGCATGTATGCCTGGATGTGATTGATATATTATCTTTATCATTTACAAAATTCAAATATGATCTAAATTTTGCAGGCTCAAAAACTATATAATCCCATATGATATGTTTAGCTCCTTGCTGCAGACTTTTACCTCTCAATCTTGAATTCAATTTATTAATCTTCTCCTGCAAAACTACCTTTTCCTTTTGAACTTGGGATAACTTTTCATCCTTTGTGGGCACTTCCTGCTCTAATTTATCCATGTTTTCCTTTAACCCTTTGATCTCTCCTTCTTTCAGACTAACTTGTGACATAGCCTAAACAATGTCTTCAATGGTTGATCCAATTCCTGTAGCAGGGGATAAAACCATGGCTTTATCACGAACTCTACCTTTTCTTGAGACCATTCCATATTTTCCTTTTCCAGTTGCAAAAGCTTAGCCTTATAATCCAATGCTTCTTTCCTCAATTTCTACACTACTGGTACCACTTTCCATAATGTTCAAATTCAATTGATCTCTGGGTCCTTCATCTTCCAAATCTACAATCTTCTTTGGCTAAACAATTTTCATCTTCTTTTTAGCTGTTTGTTCAACATCAATATCCATAGTCTTTGACATGCTTCTTTTGCTATACACACTGGCTTTGGGAATTTTAATGACCAACTTTTGAGGAGCTTTCTGTGTTTGTACTTGCTGCAATGGTGCTTCCACATCAATACACACTTTCATATTAGCTAGTTTATCCAAGCCTTCCACATTATCATGTTCACAAGGTGCATTTTTATTCATCTGTCTTCTCTTGGATATGATTTGATGTGGATCATATTTTCTTCCTTGTATTTTTGAAAAAATGAATTCTTTGAGTTTTTCCTTAACCTGTGATAAACATGATTTGGACTTAACCACAAAAGGACCAATAAAAAAAGGGAATTTAATGTTAGAGGTTCTGTGAAATTTGATGAAATTCTCTATCCCATATATGATTTTCTACCTAATGAACTCAAGAGAAAAAATCCCCGGAGTTAGGAAAACATGTAACATATAAGGAGACTCATGAAAACCATATACCCAAATCACTATTGAATGCATAAAAAGTACCCAGCCTCCTACTATTTTTATAGATTTGGCTGCAGGTGAATCTTCATGTCCTCCAAAGCTCTGGGTCAAATTGTATTGAAAATCAGAGAATATATTCTTGACATGACCTTGTTGATGAATGTGAACAAAGTGATTCTTTTACATTCAGTAGATACAAAGGCTGCTTCATTTATTTCTCCATGGTTAATTGATAAGAAAATCTTTAACAGATATGTATAGTATCTGAAATGTATCAAAGAGTGGAAATTCACTAGCTGCTTGTGAATGGTGTCAACTAGGAATTTTTCGAAATTAATTCAAACTGATTGACCAGACTCTGACTTAAAAAATATCAAAAGAAAACCCAACATGACTTCAAAAACATATTGATCACTATCTAGACCTAGGACGTGAATCAATAGGGAACAAACCCACTGGAATTCAATGACCATCATGTTGATACTCATTGGTAAGGACAAAATCTCCAATATTTGTTTAGGTTTAATGATTTGTTGTAGAAATTGACTTTTGATTTCTGTTTGACATTCTCTATAAACCCTAATCACTTTTTCTTCATTGAATGACTCAGAATTAAAGGAAAATTCTTATGCTATATTGAGTGACTTTCGAATTGACAGATTATCTATCCTACACAGGCCTTGAGACCCCTGTTTATTGAAAATTACCCTTTCTGAATGAAAATATTGTTCAACACACTAGCCTACAAATTTAGGAAATGGGAAATAAACCTCAACAACATATGGGACAATAGAAGCCTGGACTGCTTCTAAAAATGGAATATTATTTCCCTTTATATTAGCCAAGTTTCTTCGAGACACAAAAATGGGGGAAATAGTGATATCGGGATCAAATACATCTACATCTCTGTCAATTAGGGATTCCTCATTACTTTCAGGGTCTTGCTCTGCTATTGAAAATACTATGGTATCCATAACGAAAAGATAAATACCTGGAAGAGAAATGTGATGGTGCAAAGCTAGGATGCAACAGAAAAATGGCGGCCGTGACATTGTTCCAATGGTCCTTGAGTTTGAAAATAATAATAAAAAAAAATTTCAAATCGACATTTTATACTTTTCACTTTGTGGAGATGTGGATTGGCGGTTTTGGAAGAACCCGCTTGTCATTCCACAATCAACCCGATGCTGACATGTATAATACAATGGAAACCACAGTTTGGATTACGAGACCACTCTTTAGAATTATCCCCCGTGCAACTTCAAACTCCACAATGCTTCCTAGCCATCGGTTTTGATGGATCGTGATCAAAATTATTTCAGGCCCGATCTAATTAAACTTTCCGCCAAATTTAACTGCTTTATGCCATTTTTAACCTTCCTGCCAATTTTTCATGCCTCCAAACCCTTTAGCACCTTCGCTAATTTTATAATCCTGATTCCAAGACATAATTGTTTTTATTGGTGACTAACAGTCTCCATTTCGTTCAATATTACTATACAATATTTTACCAATTCAACAACTTTTCATTTCATTCCAGTAGCTAGCTGAAATAACCAAGACTTTTTATGTTTTATTTTATCCAATTTACAACATTCTACTATTGTAGGTGAAATATAACTTAAAACTTGCACCAATATGTATTAAAATAGATACGGGTTTCTGGTTAATCGTACCTTCTACCTCTACCATGGAGGATTGATGGTCAACCTGGCGATTTTCCAAGGAAACATTAATCTTATGAACACATCTAACAATGCCATTTACTGCTGTTTCTTAATGAATATTGTGTACTGCCTGGTTTCTATTTTTATTTAAAGGGAAATATCGGTATAAGTGAGGTTCTTTGCAACCCCAATACTGTAAAGGTGGTCGAGCTGTCTTGTTTACCAAGTCTGCAGGTTTGCTACTATTATGAATTGATACACTTTGCTATCCACTGAATTTGTTTCTCCTAACTAATGCACTATGTGATGGTTGTCGAGGAAGCTTAAACTATTTCTTCTTAGAATCAAACTTGTCCCTGTTCCTATTCTGCCATGTTTTTGTATTTTCAGAGCTCTATTTAAATTGAGTAAAACATCATTTGGTGTGCCTTATTACTTCATTCATTGTATTAGGATTAAGAAACTTGATTTTATCTTTTCATGGTTGAGGAAGGCAACTCATGAATCACTACACTTTTTCCTTCTCTTCTCTCAGGTACGATACATATCTCATTAAATTCATGAATTTAGTGACAAAGTCCTCTATAGACATCTGTCCTAATTCAAGATCGTGGAATTCCTTATCTTTTTAATCATAGTACCTTTCTGTTAAATACTTTTGTTTAAAATAATTTTTGAATATTTTCCAATTTAATTCATTGCTCCTAATCTTATTAACTATTTTTGTTTCTTGCCACCAATTATCCGCCTTACCATTCAATTGGTACACAACTAATATAGCTCTCAAATCGCCTAGGTAATTGTAAATTTGGAAATATTTTCCCATGTTCAGAAGCCAAGACTCTGCTCCCTCTTCAGACTCACCATCAAAACTGGGTGGCATGATCTTTCTAAATTCTCCAAGTAATTCATTCTCATGCCATTTTCCCTCCTTACTTTTAGATACAACTTTCTGTAGTTGACTGCTATCAGAACTACCTTCATTGTTTTCTTCATCTAACAACTCTGTTTGATCATTAATCACTCGATGGTCTTTATGCTTTTGTGACTCTTCATTGGATAATTATTTTTTAGCATTGTTGGAAGTTTATCATACATTTATGAACTATTTCATATCAACCATATTTTAAAGTAAAATTTCATTCAACTCTTCTTGTTCTTTACTGACTTTGAGTACTTTCTTATTCTGTATTTTGATACTCTGTAACTCTGTTTTATGCTACACATAGTTTCCAACAATCCTATTGATTTATCTTGTGGTTGTTCACTGTTTAATTCCACATACATCAATGGTTCACTTGATATTGCTTTACCAGTTTCTTGAGCCATAATGCTTGGTTTTGACTATGATACCTGCATAAACATAATTGATGTCAATTCTTTTGTCTTTATATATAAGAGTGGTAGGATGATTTAGGCAAGAGTATATTTTTATAAGTTTAAAAAAAAAAAAATTGTGTTAGGTGACATTACAAATGGTATCAGAGCATGGTTCAAGCACTATGGCCTTATGGACTCACAACGAACGAAAGATTATATATATATAAGGCCATAGTGCTTGAACCATGCTCTGATACCATTTGTAATGTCACCTAACACAATTTTTTTTTTTTTTTTTAAACTTATAAAAATATACTCTTTCCTAAATCATCCTACCACTCTTGCTATCTTTTTCTTGTATTTCTTGTTGCAGACATAAGTTCAATAATATTTCTAAAAGAAATATCAAGTCAACATTCTATTATTCTCTAATGTCAAATGATGTATAGATGAAATAAATAAAATATAGAGACTGCATAGTTTTAGACTTACTTATAGTAACATTATTACAATCTTGTTGCAAATCAATAAGCAATAACCATAGTAATAGAAATATAACAAAAAAAATAGAAAACATATATGAGCCTGCTTAAATACTGGAAACAAATTGAGTAGAGAACTAGTTCCTCCCAACCATAGACTAGAACATCCAAATCACTTGCTCCTGTCACTCCTGAGCCTAAATCCTTATTCCATAAGGACTGAAAATTTCAATAACCTTCTCCAAGTAAAACCGAGTTTGAATCTTTCTTAGAAACATCAAACTCAAATCCTCAACACAAGTACTCATCAACGCCATGCATCCTCTTTACTTGTTCTTTCTTGTGTTACCAAGAAAATAAAACAATGATGATCATATTTTTAGCTTTCCTAGGTCTTTTTCCAAGTTATCCTTATCCCTAACCCTAGGGAATCTTCTTGGATTAACTTTGTGCTAGCTTGTTCCCTCACATCCCACATCTTTTGGAAGTAGGTTTACACTTGTCCTCATGGACAATATTTACTCTGGTGTTTTTTTATCCCTTTTCACTCTCCCGTGGAATAATGATTTACTCTTTTATAATTGGATTCTCTATTCAATTTGTCTCTAGTTAAATAAAATATATTAAAAATAATATTTACGAAAATATTCATCATCATCAATTTTTTTATGATGATATAACTCTAGCATAAATATTTTTCTCAAACTTCCTCAACATAAATAATCAAAATTAAAATATTCAAATGTTTATAAATAGAGGGACATTACAATGGTGAGCATTAAAACCAGGGGGATGGGAGAGTAGTAGCACCCCCCACTTTATTTCACAAATTCCTCCCATTAACCTAGTTCCTCTATTGGCATATTCATAAACAAGTTTATTTTATTGATGTAGAACATGTTAAAACCCAATCACCTTGAAATATTACTCTATATGTAATATCCTATGCATAAGTTGATATAGCTCAAGATACTTGGGAGGGATATTTAGGTGAAGGGATTGGATGAGAATTATTGAGTCCCCCACCTCAATTACTCTACAAACACTTTTCTCAGATAGAATGGAAATACATTTGAAGAGAGCTAATGCTTATGCTTCATTGTTGGTTGAAGTGACAATTCCCCATGAAAAGGTAATTAATTTTTCTCCTTCAAGGTCTAATGTTAACCCCCCTTTCCTCGTAACTTCTTACCCTCCCTTAAACTACATGTTCTACTTACAAGATTCCTATATTATTTGCAACATTGTTTTAAGTACAAAAAATGATTAGTTGACATTTCTAGATGGATACAAAAGATGACTAGGATAATAGATCATCGAGATAAATTTGATGAGTGTTTACAATAAAAATTAATATCAACACCCAATATAAATATTTTTCCATTTCTTCCTTGATTTTCCTCTACCAGTAGAAGAAGAGGGTATATGTGTTGAAACATTTGCCAATACTTAGAGGGGGGGGGGGTGAATCAATATTTCTTCTTTTTCAATAATTTAATAATGTATTAATTATTAAACTTATTAATCACACCAATTGATCAACAAGAATGTACTGAATACAAAAATTAAATATAAAAATTATGAAACGTACAAGTTACAATTGCATGAGAGACACCAATCTCTCTTTTTTTGAGCACCAACTCAAGGAGAAACCAATCCCTTGTTTTTAGAGCACCAAATCTAGGAATAACCAACTCCCTTGTTTCAGAGCACCAATTCCCTGTTTTTAGAGTGAGCTGCAACACTAATCTTGTAACATGGAGTTGCAGCGTAGGAGTTGCAACACCAATCCTATAGAGTGATCCAATAATGTTTGAGACTTTCATCCTGTGATCTAATGATCACAATGAAATCTATGATGATTTTTCTCACACCTTCTTGGAGGCAATTCTCATAAAAGATCTTATATGCCTTAAGATACGATCTTTTGGCCTTGATTTCATTCACTTGAGAATGAAGTACATTGATCTATAAATTTTATAACAAGATTCTTCAAGGACTAAGTAATGAAGGATCTGCGAAGCATCCCCCTTGCTAAGATTTTTATACCAGATCCTTGAAACCTGTTGTATTCTATTGAAGCACCAGATTTGATCCTTTCTTCTTGTATTTAGAGTAGAGTAAATTGTTTTTGAGGTTCCATTGTAAAGGTATTCCAATGATATCTTCATGGAGTGAACAATCCCTTCACTTCTATTCAATTGCTTCTTCTGTGAGTGGATGCATGTTGGTTTGATATCTGAGTTTATGCCTTTAACATGATTTACCTAGGTTCAGTCTACTAGGGGTCGAATAAAGCCTCTAAAACTATTGACCCTCCTGGTAACCCAGAAGGCTACGTAGCACACAGAGTGCACTGTGTAGTCTCACCCAAGATAGTCTTAATGGGTGACTGCAATACTCAGGTGTTTGTAGTCCAAGATTGAATGGAGATCTGAGAAGTGTGCACTGAGAATTCTATTTAACGTATTAAATAAATATAATGTCATTCCCAATTACCCATGTAATATAATCAACTCATTAGTTCATTCATTCATCATGCTAACATCTACTTATAAACAATAAAATAGACACAAGCATTCATCACATAAAACAGGTTTTACCGTGGTTCACCCCCCCTGGACTACATCCACAAATATCTGGCTCTCAAGCTATTCTATTATGGTAGTTCCAAAAATACAACACCGCGCGCTTTACAACTCATCCTCAGTCGGGTCGAGATCTATTATGAGGCGGACTAGATCACACAAGGATCCTTAGCCTATGATCTAATCCTCAAGATCTACCCTCCTGACCTTCTAGAACTCAACAAATTACAAAATGGGGTCGTATGACAGCAACATTAAAACCAGTTCTCAAAACATGACTCTTCCCAAAAAACCCTCTTATCTCGTCTCTCCCCAGATTACAACTATTGCCTCTTTATCCTGCTATGAGACCTAGGTATCTCTATTTATACGTTTCTTGCTCATCATCCATTACAATGTATTACAAAAACCCTAACCCTAACGTCGATAGGTCTTCCATGCATGCACGCGTGTTGTTCTTCCTTCCAACTGTCTCTTTCCTCGTGCATGCCTTTCTTCCCAAAATATCCTTTCCGTTCGCCTTGGCCTGCTTCCAACAACCCCCCAAAACTGACATGTGGCTCATCCCGAGCCACCTAACCCCTGTGTGCTTCGTTGATATTCCTTGTGATCACTTGGAACTTCTCCATGAGATCTGTTGCTTATGTTTGGGCCTGCACGGTCTTCTCCTTGAGTGCATCCAATATCTGCACTGCAATCTCGTCGCTGACCATCCTTGCACACTCTACCTGGGTTTGTGCCATGTATGTTTTGTCTTCCTCTCCTTGTGCAATGAACTCTGCTGCTCGCTCCTAGATCGATTCCATTTGAGTCTGGAGGTCTTTTTTCTACGTCTGCACAGTTATGAGTTCTACCTGCAGTTTCTTCATGTCTTGTGCCCCTTTGACGTGCTCCATGATCGACATTATCTTATGCCTCTGCTTGAGGTCATGGATAGTTGTGCTTATCCTTTC
The DNA here is from genome assembly GCA_009831015.1 of Picea engelmannii. NCBI lineage: Eukaryota > Viridiplantae > Streptophyta > Pinopsida > Pinales > Pinaceae > Picea > Picea engelmannii. The sequence goes on from ML794250.1 coordinate 254,531, forward strand.
CCCTTCCTTGTCTCACTTCTGGACCTGCTGATCCTCTTCCAACTTCATCCAGAGATGTGCTACTTTCTCGAACAAGTCGTCTGCCACGTGGAATTTCCATTCTATCTCTTGTATCTGCACTTTTGCCTCATGTTTCCTTTTCTCCCTCACATCCGGTGGAGTGGTAGGTGTAAGCTGCTCCTAGAGATTCTCGATCTCCTGTTGGTATTGATCGATTGTATGCACAATCTGATCAATCTTTTCTGTCACCGTGAATTCGACCATCTACACGTTCTTTGGGATATTCTCGTAGGCTACGACCACTTTTTGTTCCAATCCCTTCACACGTTCCCTCTCCTCTTTGGTCTCGAGCTTGGCCTACTCGAATACCAATTCCATCTTGTCCTAATTATTCTTTACCTACTGCAATTTTGTTATATCCATGCGTGCACGAGATTGTACCTCCTGTGTAACGCTGACTTGTAGTTTATACAAGGCCTTGGTTGGTATCCGTGGAAATACCAACTGCAGTTGAGCCAAGTCCTTTAGGGGCGTCTTCCCCATGATTTCGTCCATGCACAACATGCTGGGTTTGATGTGAAACATTGAACTCAACTATGATATTGTATGGATTGTATCCTGCTCGCTTGCTCCTAGTTCTCCTCCTATCTGTGATGTTGACGACCCCATTTCTATGCTGCTGCCGGTTGCCTGCGCTTCCTCGATCTTCCTGAGGAGTTGTCACATGTATGCCAACTCTTCTTCAATTATGTCCCTTTGTCGTGCAACATTCTCAAAATCCTTGAATGTGTGATCCTGGACCACTTGGGACACCATTTCTGCATCATCCTCCATGATCCTGTACTCTCGAGGCATTCTATGCGCCTTAGTCTTCTTTCACGCACCCCTCGTCTGGGTGGCTGGCCACTTAGTCTGGCCTGTCTCTTGTGGAGGAGCACTTTATGTAGTCTCCTGTGCTACCTCAACCTATTTCTACTGTACTTGGGGTGCATGTGTGTTGTTCTTCTTCCTCATCTGGACTCTTGTCTTGGATGTCCCCCCTTTCTTATGCTATGGCTTGTTCTGACCTATCCTTGGTTTCTTGGGCACTGTTACTTACTGGGGCTGTGTCTTTTCCTGCCCTACCTCCTCAGCATGTGTGTATTCATGTCTTGCCTCCTGCCCCTCCATCTCCACAGGTATTTCTCAAGTGAGGACTGGAATCCTCCATTCATCTTCCCAATCCTTAATGGCCATTTGTATGTCCCCCTCCATGATACAGTAATGCAGTTTTAGCCATTGATTTTCATGATCCTTCCATGCCTGGATCCACATCACATGTCTAGTGGATTTTAAGTTGGCTATGCCTTGATAGTGTGCAACAACTTCCAATGTTATCCTCCAAGTGTCGACGATGGTGTCTTGTAGGTCGTGGAGATATCCTTTGAATATAGTTTCATTCACTCTCCTATTCTTAGCGTATGAAGCATATCTAAGGGATAAGTATCGTGCTCCATGGCAGGGTTTGGGTATAGTTGAGAAAAAGCGTACTTCAACTCCTTCCACCCCATAATGGCTATCAAGATGAGTAGCCATGAATAATGAAATTCTGTCCGCAAATCCTGCGCATCCTTCCAGTTGTCTAGGAACAGATTTAACAAATAAGGGGCCCAACTAAGTGTGGTGCCCTCGACACACTGTGCTGCAGCTGCGACAACCTCTACCGAGACTTCCTCCTTGCAACATTTTATGAGCAACTTGCATGCCATAATTTTTGTGGTCATTCTTGTCATGACGTAACTGATACGCTTGATAATGATTTCGCACGACCCCCATTCAGTGTCATATTTATTTTTCATCTCCTTAGGTAGTGCTTTCTCCTTTGTTTTGTCCTCAAGGAACTATGCGAGATCCATTCCCCATGATGGTAGCCCTATGATGTGTGTGATGAACTCTACATCTGTCGAGACGAGCTGTTCCAGCCATAGATATCCACCATGTCTGACCACCATCAGCTTCTTGATGCAACTGTTTGCATACTAGCCTCTCCCAAAGTGCAGTAGGCACAATAGACCTAAGATCCCAGTTTTGGCGAGTCCTATTGCCCATTGGAGTGGTTGATGAATTGGTTCCCCAAAGGGTCCTATGCCCACAGTCTGTAGGTAGACTTACTTAGCGAACTCTGGGAAATTGTCTATGTCCATTACATCATGGTATGAGTACCTCAATTTCTCTACATAACATAACAAATTTGCTTTTACACGTACCCCTTCTGGTATGCGAAACAAAACAATTGTTGCAGCGGGTTGTCTATGCAGTGACCTAGGTACCGTTTGCTTGTCCTTTCGCTGTGGTGGCTGACCCGAGGTTCCAACTTCCATTGTTCATTCTTCGACATACTACTTTGGTCGGTCAATCACATCTTCCACTGCTCCCTCCTGTGGCTATTTTGACAAGGTTGTCTATGATTCTTTTGCTGCGACCATTTCTTCCTGGTTTGGAGTCGTTCCAATGACTCTCAGGGCTTCTATAGGGTTTTTTGGTTTCCCTAGGTTGCTTGCATCTTCATTCTATCGGCCTTGACCCTCTTCCAGCCTATCAATGTCCATGCCCGAAGGTGTTGTCTATTGGGTTTCTTCCTCAATGTGTGTGGGGCTTCCCAGTGTTGTATCTGGCGATGGGATTTCATCCACATTGATGACTTCTGGCCACTGAGTTGGTTGTTTTTCACTTTCCTGTGATTGCGATTGTGATTTGGTCCTACCTCAAGGTTGTCTAGTAGTCTGGCTCGGTTCTCCTTATTTAGGTGGTGCCATAGTGGTAATAAATTGTTGTTCACTGAGCTCAGTAGTCTCTTCAACCTCTACAAACTTCACTCTCTGTTGCATATGCTCTCTCACTCTATGGTTTTTCCAATTTCCCAATAACCTTTCCACTCTCGCATCCCTGCTTTGTATTGGCATTGTGTGAAGCTTGTCGAGGAAGTTACCATGCTTATGCCTTAATTGAATCACTGGTTCCTTCGCAATTTCCATTGATTTCCCTCGCTGTCGCCAGTTGGTGCGATTAATGCGGTGTCCTGTCAGTCGTCTCTGACTTTCAATTTCATTGACCTTCATCACTTGGCGCTTCTTTTGTCGTATCCTCCTTTCTGGTTTGTTTTCTTTTCAAACTAACCATTGGCCTTGTCTACATCGGGCTCATAATGTTGAGTGTGCATGCTCCTTCTGCTTTTGGCATGTGCTCCTTCTAGCTTTGGCGCACTATGCCTTTGTTGGTACCTTTTGCGATCCTGTAATTTTTTTTTTCGACTCTGCAATGTCTTTCAAGTTGCGAGTGGTCGATTGTCCTTGTACAACTTCAGTCGACTCCCATTGATCATCCCTCTGATTTTTGTGCCTCCTAACTCCTTCAACTGTACAAATTCCCCATCCGTGACAATTTTTACTTCATATGGTCCTAACCAGTGCATTTTGAGTTTTCCCGGATGCTGAATGGATTTACTGTCATACATCAACACTAAGTCTCCTGCCTTGAAAGTTTTTCTCTTGATGTGTCTATCATTCCAAGCTTTGTCCCTTGTTTTCTGAACTTGTTGGTGGAACCCTACTAGGATCCTATCTTCCTCCATGATCATCAGTTGATTCAACCTATCCTTCACTGCACCTCATTCTCTCATGTTCGTAATTTCTGCTACGCGTAGACTAGGTACCAAAAATTCTAATGGCACTACTGCTTCTTGTCCATATACCAGTCTGAATGGCATGTGTTCTGTCATCTTTTTGCATATGGTCTTGTAATCCCACAACACTGCCGGTATTTTTAGGTCCCAATCGTCCCTATTAACATTATAGATCTTCATCAGTGCATTTTCAAGGATTTTTTTAAAGGCTTCTATTGTTTCGTTCGCTTGTGGATGATATGGTGTACTCTTTTGATGATGGACTTAAAATTCTTCAGTCATAGCCTTAATAGTGTTGTTAATGAAGTTACTGCCTTGGTCACTCATCAAAATTCTTGCGAAATCAAATCTAGTGATTACATGTTCAAATAGGAAGTGTGTTACTATCTCTGTGTTGCAATCTTTGACTGGTGCTGCTTCCACCCATCTTGTCAGGTATTCTGTCGCAGTGATAATGTACCTTGCTCCTGTCCTCTTTTCTAGTGGGTTAATTGGTCCCATGAAATCTATTGCCCATTTGTCGAATACCTGCAACATTACCTGTGGTCGTAATGTCATCTCATCCCTTCTATTAGGTTTACCAACTCTTTGACATACATCACATCTCTTGTAGTAATCTTTCGAGTCTCTATGAATGGTCGGCCACCATAGTCCTGCACACAATACCTTCTATGCGGTAGCTTTGCCTGCATAATGTCCTCTTGATATTCCTTCATCGTCTTCTGCTAAAATCCTTGGTATTTCATGTTCTATCACATATCTTCACAAGATGCTATTTGTGCCCATTTTGTATAAGTGTCTTGCAATCAATTGATAATCTGCAACCCAAACTACCAGGTTTTTCTTCTGCACGGTGTTGTATTCCTGTGGCGCAGTACATGTACTCAAGTACTGGATGATGTCTGTGAAGTATTCATCGACAATCTGGACTGAAAATAACTGTGCGTCCAGAAAGTTGTCCTCTAAATTTGTAGGTTCCTCTCCATTCGTGACCCTTGATAGGTGGTTAGGTCTTGCATTCAACTTCCCTGGCTTGACTACTACTTCAAAATCAAATTCTTGAAACAATAATAACCATCGACAAATTCTCCCCCCCCAACACTGACTTGTTGACTAGGTACTTAAGGGATGAATGATCTTTGAACATCTTAAAATGTTTTCTCAGTAAGTAATGTCTGAACTTTTGCAGTGCATAGACCATAGCTAGGCCTTCCCTCTATGTAGTGTTGTAGTTCTTCTCTTATTCTGATAGTTTTTTGCTTGCAAATTCTATCGGATGATCCAATTCTCCTGATCTTGGATGCACCAAAATAGTTTCAAGTGCTATGGATGATGCATCTACATGTACGTGGAATGTCTTCTCCCAGTATGGGAATACTAGTATTGGCACGATGACCATTTTTTGTTTCAGCGTATCCAAGCAATGTTGACAATCCTCATTCCACCGAAACTTTGTATCTTTCCTTAACAATTTCTCCATTGACGCAGTGATATGCGTGTACCCTTTGATAAATTTTATGTAGTATCCCATGTGTCCCAATGTTTCTCTTAGTTGACGAACTATTTTTGGTGGTGGTAGGTTAATGATTATTGCAATTTTGGCAGGATCTACTAGTAAACCTTGCTTGCATACTATATGGCCCAATAGTATCCCAAACGATGTTCCGAAGATGCACTTTTTGATGTTTAATAATATCTAGCACTGCCTGCATCTTTCTAACATCAACTACAAGACCTCTACATGGTCTTTCAACAAAATATAGATTGTCCAATCATCCAATTATACCTCTAGAAACTGGTGGATAAATTCCTTAAACAAAGCTATGACTACTCTAGAAAATATTGCTGGTGCATTCTTCAGTCCAAACGACTGTATTGGTAGGATCCCCATTCCGTTGAAAAAGTGGTTTTGTATTTGTCTTCCGACGCTATCTTGATCTGATGGTATACTGAAAATGCGTTGGTGAATGAATAAATCTCCTGTCCTCCTACGTTCTCCAACAGTTCATCCGTGAAGGGTGTAGGGAACGGGTCATGTAGGCACGCATCATTCAACTTCCTCAAGTCGATGCATATTATTATCCCACCTTGTTTTTTCTCCTGAAATACCATTGGGATTATCCATTCTGATTCTTTCACGGGTTCTATGATTCTGGTTTCGAGCATCCTATCGATCTCAGCTTTGAATTTTTGCTTATATATCAGATTTAGTCTATATGTTCGTTGTCTGATCGATCTTGCATCAACTCTGAGTGGTATCTTCATTTCGCCTAGATCTCTTGCTATGCCCTTCATTTTTGTGAATGTTGCAAGGAAAAGGTCATTGTACTCGCGCAGTAACTCTATTATTCTTTCTACTGTTTGCTCATCCCAATAGTCCCCAATGTTGGCAATTTTGGGACTCTAAACTGTCCCAATGTTGAATTTATTCACCTTGATCGACGCAACAATTAATTTTGATTATAGAGGTGGACCTTCCACTTCTATTTCACCTTCCACTTCCTCGATATGAATATCGCACAGGTCGTCTTCCTGTGGTACTTCTTCCTGCACATGGTAGCATGAAAACAGTTCTTTCACTGTCTGTTTGTTCTACTGTTGTTCCTCTGTTATGAGTTCGACTTCTGGTTCCTGAATGAATATCACCCCCCTTATCTGTTTAAGTGTTGCATCTATGTTGGGGTTCTCATGCTCGAATGAGAAAGTGACCGTAAAGTTCTATTGTAGTACTGGACAACGCATAGTTCCTGGTCTGTATACCAGTTTACTATTATGCCCTCTAAGGTATGTGCAAAATGACGAGGCCATTGCTATGGGGGTGTCATTTTCCATAGCACTCTACACTTCTCCAAGTGTTCTACTGGTGCCCCTGTCCATCGTAATTCTGCTGCTAGTTGCTTTTATGTTTTGCGCCAAACCTTATGCACATTAACCGCTTACATTGGTACCAATACTTGATTGTTTCCTTGTGTGTGTCCCACCATCTTGCAGGTGTGGCCTCAAGTGATATATCGAGTGCTAAGAGTCTATTATTTTCTAATACTTCATCTTCATACTGTGTCAAGAATGCTTCTAGATCGTTTACTCCATGGAAACTGCGTGGTTCCCTTATCTCCGTACCTACCCATCTTACTATGTGATCTATTTTTGCGGATATTCTTGTGGACACTTCGTGTAGCCTTTGTTTCCAGTTATCTAAACCCGTATCTGAATCTGATGCACATGAAGTAATGCTCCACCAACTGAGTATCCTATCTGCCGTTGGGTTTACATAATCCTCATCTCGCGCAATTGTCCTGTACAACTGGCTAATTTCCTCCAAGTCCAAGAAAGTAGGCTCTACAAACCTCTCCCCTTCTGATGGGTCTAATGGCACAATGAACTTGTATTATCCTAACTCAAATTTCATATTTAATGTCTTTAAATTGATTATGGCATGGTTATCAAATGCCCAATCCAAGCCGAGCAATGCTGGATATGGTGTTGTGTCGTCCACTAGCTCTATTACTTCAAAGTCCTCTTTAGTGCAAACTCCATCCAGGTCTACTATCACTCCTTTCAATCTCCCAATTGGTAGAACTCTGTGTTGGTTTTCTAGTTTAAGCTGAATGAGTGAATATCCTAATTTGGGCTCTCCCATACATTTCCATGTATTCTTGGGTAATACATTGACTTCGAATCCTAGATCTAGTATTATATCTCCCATGTTGAAATCTTCGATGTTGGCATTCAACTTCAACTCCCTACTTGTTCTTCTCCTGGTATGTAGGTGATTGACTATTTTTTTTTTCTAGTTTTCCTTTTGTCTCTATGCTACATCTTTCTAACATATTTTGCAATATTTTGATAAAGGATGGATCATTCAATATTTTTACACATGATTGCAAAAATCCTTTGATTGTACTTACTTTTCCCAGGGGATGCATTCCTTTCGTATGATCCAACGATGGAGGCATCTCGTACTTTTGTACTTCCTTGTTGTGCTTCACAGTTGAAGTCGACGCGGTGTCTTGCTTCAAAAATAATTTTCTGGCTTGCTTAAATGTTTCCTTCTCGTTCTGCGTGTCGAACTGCTTCCTTGGTTTGACATTCTTCTTCACTCACTGATGTTGTACTGGCTCGTATCGGACTGCTTCGTTTTCTGTTTTATCTCCTCCGCGCGTAACTATGTTGATGTTTCTCCCATCGTCCCTCGCTTTTGCTGAAATCCATTGAACATTCTGGTTGTTCCGATTCCTCTTTTCCTGGATCTTCCCGAATAACGTGGGACATTATTCCATGTCGTTATCCGATGCATGACAATACATGCAAGTTGACGGTGGAAGTGGACATTCTCTTGCATAGTGTCCTGGTTGTTGACATTTGTGACATACCATTGGTCTTATACCTCTTCCAAAGCCTCCTCTTTCTCATCCTCCGCCTCTGTAGCCAGTTCAATATCCTCACAACGTGTTATACTGAGGCACATGATTGTACTATGCGGTATTGTACTGAGGTTGCAATGTGTTGTAATTTGGCTGTGTGGTATTATATGGTTGTTGCACATTATTATACTATTGTTGTGCAGTGTTGTATGGAGTTGGTACTTGGTTAAACTGAGGTGCGGCTTTCCTGGTCATCATTTCACCCTATATGCATCTGATGTTCTCTCTCTCATCAATTCCATAGTTCTACAGTCTTTGTCATCGTGGTCCAATGATTTGAATAAGTTGCAATTTGAACTCTTTGGGAATGTCTAGTACTTCTGTATCATTGGGCAGTGATAGGGATTGTGACCCTATTTCTTACAGATTTCGCACCATAGTCCTGTTGGTAATGGATTTGGAATTCGTGTTGCCATATACTGCACAAATGTTGGACATTTGTTCTTGTGGTTTCCTTCTGTCCTGCATGTGGTACACCACGACTTCCCGTTTGTCCTTACTTTTGCTCTGGTTTAGCTGGAACGTTAAGTTCATAAAATCCTCCTTCAGTTCTTCGATGGTTGGATCGATCTTCTGATATTGGTTTTCTTCCAATTTCAGGGTTGCCTGCAGAGCCTCTACCTGTGTCTGAAACTTCTGTTGTCGCAATGGATATTTTAAGTGTGGTAATAGTGAATTGAGGAATAAGTGCCTGTGCTCAATATCTGTCATGAGATATTTCAACTCTCCTTTCAGTTGCTTGAATCTCTGTTTAATCTCCCATACAAATTCTCCTGGTTTCTATCTAATTTTTATCATCTCGTTCATGTACTAGTCCTCTCAACTTGGCTTCTGAAATTCGTTTATCAACAATTTCTTGATGTCTGGAATTGTTCTGGTTGTCCTTGGTGGATTGTTTGTCGCTAAAATCATATACCAATCTAGTGCGTGATCCCTTAGTGTGATCGCTAGCTGTGCAAGTTTAGTGTCTTCACCTGTGATCTGTTTTTCTTCCCAAATCTTCTCACAGATAAACATGTGCTTTTCAGGTCCTCCAATGCTTCTCCTTTGAATTCTGGTAACTTGATGGTGGGATTGTGTCCTACCATCCTGAATGCTGAACTACTACCTCCATGCGGTGTATATACTTAACTAATGCTTCCTGAACTGTCTCCCCTAGTTGTTGTTCCCTGTGTAGATGTACTTCATGTTGTCTTCCTTCTCCCAAAATTCGGTTGTCTAAAAGGTGTTGTACTTTTTGGTGTGTTAGTCGCACATGGGTTTATGGGTTCCACACTAACATTAATATGGATAGGATTGTTTCCTTCATTTCCCACTCTTGGACCTCTCATCTTCCTCTCAGATGTTGCACACAATATTTCCTCAATCTGTTCCACATCCCAGAGATCCTCTACCTCCTCTTCATCACTTTCCAAGCCTTCCCTTGCGACTACGACTCTCTTCTTTGTGTTTACCTTGTATTGATAGGGTACTCCACTGCGCGTATTTCCAGCTGTCGCTATGATCCACTTGATCTGGTCATCGTCTATCATGATTGGGTCCAAGGCTTCTTCCTTCTTTCCTTTATCCACTTCTTCTTCCACTTCTCCTTTTTTTGTCAGTGCTTCCCCCCTCCCCCCATGCACGCATGGAAGTTTAGTTGTCTGAATCCATTGTCATTATGCCTTTGTTATAGAGAGATATCTTAATAGAAGTATAAAATGATCAAATATACCTTCCTCGAGGCCCTCGCAGAAACTCTTGCTCTGTTGTGCTGTATGATTTTGCGGTATCTACTGCAAATTCTATTATGAAGCTTGCTACAATACTGCCAAACCAAAAATCTACCGTGTGGGTGAATTTGTTATTCACCTACTTTAACTACTCAATCAAAATTGAGGTCCACCCTAACTATCGGATATGGTTTGTTGCATGTTTATCCTTCAACCTCAATATCCACTCCTGCAATAAGTGTGGAAAATCACAGAAAAATACTTCATGTAGATCAGTAAACACATACTTCTTAAGGTATTTTCACGGTGTTATTCTAGGGTTTTTGTTATCTTTTTGCGCAAACTCTAACTCCTTTGTCTTCAACCAACTTTCAATATCTACTTTTGTGGGATTCCACGATCTCAACATCCCCTTATAGTGGCACATTCTTGTTAGCTTCTTATTGTCTGATTCGGTATTCTTTTGACCCACCTTCCGTAGATCTTACCCTCTTTTAACAGATCCCATCTAGTCAATCCTATATTGTTCCAACCGAAAACATAACCATTTGTTGGTTTGATATCTGAGTTTATACCTTTAACATGATTGACCTAGGTTCAATCTACTGGGGGTACAACAAAACCTCTAAAAATATCGGCCCTCCTGGTAACCTAGAAGGCAATGCAACGCATAGAGTGCACTTCATAGTCTCACTCGATATAGTCTTATTGGGTGACTGCAATACTCAGGTGTTTGCAGTCCAGGATTGAATGGAGATCTGAGAAGTGTGCACTAATAATTCTATTTAAATTATCAAAGACATATACTTTCATTCCCAATTATGCATGTAATATAATCAACTCATTAGCTCATTCATTCATCATGCTAACATCTACTTATAAACAATAAAAGAGACACAAGAATTCATCACATAACACAAGTTTTACCATGGTTCACCCCCCTTGGTCTACGTCCACAAATATCTGGCTCTCAAGCTCTTCTATTATGGTAGTTCCAAAACTACAACGCTGTGTGCTTTACAACTCATCTTTAGTTGGGTCTAGATCTATTATGAGGTGGACTAGATCACACCAGGCTCCTCAGCCTGTGATCTAACCCTCAATATCTACCCTCCTGACCTTCTACAACTCAACAAATTACAAAATGGGGTCGTATGACAACAACATTACAACCAGTTCTCAAAACATGACTCTTCCTAAAAAACCCCTCTTATCTTGTCTCTCCCCAGATTACAACTACTTCCTCTCTATCCCGATATGAGACCTAGGTATCTCTATTTATACGTGTCTGGCTCATCATCCATTACAATGTATTACAAAAAACCCAACTCTAATGTCATTAGGTCTTCCATGCATGCACACATGCTGCTCTTCCTTCCAGCTGTCACTTTCCTCATGCATGCCTTTCTTCCCAAAATAACCTTTCCTTCCTCCTTGGCCTACTTCCAACAACGCCAGTAAAAGAATTCAACATAAACTTCTGCTAGGATACTAATATGAATACATAAACATTAATCAAGTTCTCAGTGACCATATTTATCCTCTTTCCATCAATGCCAACAACATACACTATGTCCAATATTGACCATATTGTATCCTTTTGACATCAATGCCAACACCATAACACCATGTCCAACATTCCCCCCCTTTGGCATTGATGGCAACAAAGTAAAACCTTTCTTCGAAATATTATCCCCCTTTTTTGTTTTATTGCTTGTTTTACTGCATATCCTCCCCCTTTGACAACAATGACATAAGGGATATTTCTCTGCTTACCCTGAGGTTATGCTCCCCCTGTCCATGTGTATTGTATTCTTTAGAGTTCTTTGAGATGACTCTCCCTAGAATTCATGCCTTTTGTTTTGGATTTGTTTTACTGTTTATATCTCCCCCTTTGACATCATTGGCAAAGGAAACTTCCTTATTGTATTATGAAACCCCCCCTATCAACAATTTCGCCTTCTTTGACTACTAATCCTAGAAAATAAAAAAATTTCAAGAGAAACTGGATCTTTGTCAACATATGTCAAATCAATGCTCTACCATAGTCCTTTGATTCCGTAGAAAACATCTTCAACTTCTACCCCTTGGAAAAAAGATTAAATTGGTCCTTTCATATGTTGTTGTATTGTTGCCTTAAATGCTCGAGACATGTTTTATCTTGCCATGATACTTATGCTAATCCTCTTATAACTAGGTTGCTTCAATGATGCACTGTTGACGATTAAAATCACAACGAATTTTTGCCCGTAAAGAGTTGCTAAAGCCTATTATTATAAAGATAAATAATACTAGTAGGTGGGACCCCCTTGTAGATTGGAGATCAAATCTGGTTCTTATTTGATGTCGTGCTACCGTTCGACAATGCTTACCTGGTTGATGAGATCTTGTTTTTATTGGCGTTGGATTGGGCTTATTATATGTTGGTTCTATGTGCGACAAGTAAATGATGAATAAGGCATGTTATGTTCTAAGCTCTAATTTTATGTTACAACAACCTACATTATTCATTGATACCTTTGCTATCTATTCTTGGGACACCTACACAACATACATGTTAGTAACAAGACATAAGGAATAGTTGGAAAAGGGCAAAATCAATATAACAAGTGAAAAAGGAATGAACTAACCATGCAAATATATTACACTACATGCATCGAAATTTAATGGATTATTGTTATCCTAGCTTCTAAGTTAATAGCTACACGATTTATTGAGTTATATAGTTGATATGCATTATAATTATGTTATGGCATAAGTGGATATGGGTC
>ML794251.1:9069-37119 GCA_009831015.1 Picea engelmannii
AATTGGCTTTTAGGTTACTACCAACATTTTCATAAGAAAATAATCTCAGAGAATTCAAAATTTTTGAGCATGGATGAAGGATGAATTTTGAACAACATGTATGTTCCAAAACAACATCCTACAGGAAATTTAGAGTAGGTACGGGAATCCCAGAGTAAGTATGGGAATGATGTTGTAGCTGCATTTTTATAAAAAACTTATAGAGAAGAAATTGATTTTTCAATATCTCCCAAACCGTGCACCGTTTGGCCACGAAATTTGGAACATGTACGCACCAAGGTATGACAAATAAACACACCAAATTCCAATCAATTTCAATTTGTATTAGTCAAGAAATTGGCCATTGAAATATTCAACCATTTTTTCTTTTTCTTGGAATTTGTGCACCTATTGGCTTTCATTTTTGGTGAGCAGGAGCATAAGGATGATCTGAACAACCTCACAAAATTTTATGGAAAACCAATCTGTAGTTTGATAGATAAATCAATAGAAGTGACTGCAAATTTTATAGTTTGTTGCCTTTATCAATGTTGTTACAATCCCACTATGAGGGTCAAAATATTTTCTTGATTTTCTAAAGGCAAATCTGTTGGGGGATCATTTAAGGAAAATATTTTGTGAGGTTAGCTTGGGCATGCATGGAGTTTTATTCTCAAGAAATCATGTGAAGTGACCTGGTTGTAGCAATATTTAGAATGTGACTGCTAGTTTAAGCTGTATATACACAAATTATATATCCATAATTGTTGAATATACTACATGCACATGCACAGAGGTGTTATTCAGTTAGCATGCTTGTTGTCCACAAATGAATGGTATGCTTGCATAATGGAATAAGAAAGCAAGCTCACACATTTTTATCTTTACTTGGTATGAAGTATAGGGGCATATCCTTCTTGAGTTAATTGATGAAAATCACTGCTTGAACTTGAATATGTATGATGATGTAGCTTGGCTGCATGTTGCCCAAATTTCACATGGCTATCCATATTTTTTATCACATGTAATTTGAAGTTTATGTTTGCAAACAAAGGTTCCTTTCACCCATTTGACTTAGAGTTTGAGAAGGGAGACATAATGAAAGTTATTAGTGGATCTATTTTCATGGGAGGAAATGACAAACAACAATTTATATGGTGGGATTGATCAGTACCTACTTCCTTTGGCACGAGGACATGCCAATCCTTAGGTGTGGTAGAGATGTTGGCTCGCCAATTTGACATATTTTACATCATCAGTTGGTCTCTTTTTTAACCATTTCACCCTATCCTCACACCTGTTTGTTATGCCTATTGTTGTATTTGCCCACACTTCTGAAGTTGATATGTTTAACAATCTTAATGTTGTTAATTATTATAATTTCCCTTGTTTTTAATGATTTAGAAGTGGTTTAGACTAATATTGCCAATGAAGGTTTGTGAAAATTTTGTTCCCGCACCAGACCTCCATGTTTAGCATAGACACATCGTTGTGGCCAAAATGAATAAATGGGTTTTGTTAGAAATACCTCCAACATACTTTAGTGTTCATTATTTCACACCCAGGTCACACATGTGGACCTCTAGCACGTGGTCAAAGGACGGGTCAAAATTGTGCCAAGTTAGCAGCAACAGACTTCGACCTCTATTCCCGAGACAATGAAGCAGAATCTAGAAATTATGGAACATGGGTTTTTTGCAAAATGCATCCATTTAGCTGACATGCGGGAAGATTTCCAAAATCATGAACAATTAGGGAGATATCAGTGTTTTTCCAATATGGGTTTGTTCAGATTTACAGTTGCGCCTGCCTTCTCTAATCTTCTAGATGAATGGGTGCCTCCAGCCAACAAGAGAGACTGAATCAAGAATACATTGCATCTTGTTTCCTTTCTTTTCATTCATTTCTTACTGACTTATTTCCTATAGTTTATTAGTATAAGCTAGAATTGGATTTCATTCCGCATTTCATGTGCTTGCATCTCAAAGATTACGAGCCTCGGGTTGATGATTTAATGTCTGGAATTTAAACATATATTTCCACCAACATGGATTGCGGTATTGGTCAACCTAGTACCCATCAGTTTATATTTTCACAATTAATGTATTTAAAGAGGTCAAATGGAGCAGACTCAAGAGAATATTGTTTTAACTTAGAAAACTGGGGCAGTATGCACAAGCAAATGAGGTCTTGATAAACTTCAGCCAATAAGTCATAGTAAGGGTGAGTAGGAGGAATAAATTGAGGAGAATATGTAAAGTTCTTCTCTGGACATCACATCTTCTAGCATGCCTAGGGAGGAATAACTCTGAAGCCAAGATCCTCTTGAATTCAAAGCTTCAGGAAACTGAAAACACTATAACCGCACTACAATCAAACATACATTACAACACAATCACCACAATCCATGTGAATCCTTCGATCATGAACATTCAGTATCAGACGCAAGTAATATGGAAATAGAAGCTAACTTTCCCTTAAACAAGAAGTCTCATATCAAGTTACATAACCAGAGAACCAGGGATTCATTAAAACATTACAATACAGGAACTTAGCTCAACCATCAACCATAACAAAATATAAAAAATGAGTATATATACTCAAAAATGTTGCAACTACTAGGAGCGTGATAGGACCCTCGCATTTGTTGGCACAGGGGCAGACCCAGGGTTCAATGCTACAAAAGCACACCAACAAAACTCTAATTACCGACCCTTTTGGCAACACCTGTGAAGAAGATGAAGTCTCACTCGAGGTAGAGGCAAGGGTGGTTGCAGGACTCCAGTGTATGCAACCTTAGTTGGGACACAGATCTGTGATTGTAACACCTTGAAAAAGCACTTACCAATATAGTTCATCAATGTTTAACCAATATCTACTTCGTAGGTAAATACCCTAATTAAAGAGCGTCGTAGTATTCAACCAGATATAACATCTAACAACACTTAGCATGATGAAACAGATCAGATCTAGAAGATTCAAGCACTAAGCACATTCACATAGGTCAGATCCAACATTTACTCTCATTATTAAGCACAAAGAAACAACAGATCTACTTATCATTCATCTATATCAAATCACTAAGCAAGTAAATACATAAACACATCAACACATTGCACAAAGCATTGGCAACACAGGATGTACGTGGTTCACCCCCACCTGGGGGATACGTCCACCAACTCTTCATCTTCTTTATTAGCTTTCTTCAATCTTCTTACATTCATAGAGCCTTCAGATCAAATTCACAGAGGACAGGAGATCTGCGCACTCTTCGCCAGATCCTCCTTCCCAAGCTAGGTTACAACACAAAGCCTACATACAGTCCTTACAGTCACTTGCACTCAGCCTTGCAAACATACACAAAGCACTTACAACTATTATTTGCACTCAACACTTAGCCATTCATATGTCCATATCCTCACTTCGTCGCCTAGCATCTATTTATACATTACAAAATCGGGCCTAAACATGGGTAAATCCATGGGCCAATATCCCCATACTCGTTACATAATCCCAAATCCCAAAAATACCTAAAAGGGGGCTGAGATCCCATGATCTCCGCTTTGTCTTGCGCTCCACCTTCGACAGCCTGTCGAAGTCCCCAAAATAGGTCAAACATGACCAAGGATCCTCAAAACTTGTTCAAGGGCCAATAGGCCCCCAACACTCACCTGTGACTCGTCCCGAGTCACTCTAATCTAGATAATTCTGCCTGAAAAGCCTCGAGCTGCTTCAACTTGTTGTTGTGCCATGGCCTCCTGTTCAACGAACTCTTGGATAACAACTTTGTTGACAGGTCCCTCTAGGCATTGTTCTATTGTAGTGATGACTTGCTCTAGTTCTGCTCCTCGGCCTTTGATCTCTATGAAAAGTTGGAAAAAATCATCCTGTATAGGTTGGAGCCTCTGAGTCACTTCCAAGACTTTGCTCTGAATTGTGTGGACTTGCTGTTGAGCAGTGCGTTGCTCTTGGGATCGCTTCATTCTTTCAATAGCTGACAAGGGCTTCAACTGTGCCTGTATTGTTTTTGCTTCATACTTTGCATCTTGGAGCTGTGACTCCGATGTCTTTAGTTCTAGATTCTTAGTGAGTCGCTCATACGTCTGGGCACTGCGATCACTTAGTTGTTTACATTCCAAGGCGAGGCCCTTGATTCTTTCAACTGTGCCTTGAGCAATTGCTTCCCTTTGATCTCTCACATCCTGCGGGGTGTCAGGCATTGTGCAAAGCTCTAAGTCTATTATTCTTTGTTGTAGCTACTGGATAGCTTCTGCGAGCTGGTATACTTGATGTGTGACTCGGTCTTCTGCCTTTGGTTCTAAGCCTGTCATAGAGAGAAGTGCTATGTTGACTGCTTCTTTCACTTCGAGTTTCTCTGCGAGCAACTGTTCGTTTTCCTGTTGAATCTATGCTTTCTCCTCTTCAAACTGTGTCTAGAGTGCAACCTTCTCCTACTTTGCAACTCGACGTTGTTCTACTATTACTTCTTGAAATTACTTCAAGGCCTGGGTAGATTTCTCTGTTTCTTCTTGTGCGCGACAAAGGCGAGTTTCGGTCGCATCAGCTAGTCCTTTGAGTTGGGTTGGTTCATCTCCCAACTCTAGTTCTCCCGATGGTAGGGGTGCAGTGGACACTGCACGACATGACTGAAGGGCCTGTTGTACCCTTCAGAGTTTGACCTCAATTCTGTCGTACATCTCCTCCTGCCTGGCTTCTTGTTTCTGCAAGATTTCCTGTGAGGCATCGTTTACAACTACGATGATGAAGTCAAAATTATCGGTAGTGAACACAGTCTACATCTTGGTCAAAGTGGCTCTTGATTTCTTCCGAGAAGAGGGTTTCTTGGGAGAAACCTTCCTCTTCTTCAAGGGATTAGCCTCATCCCTAGGCGGTGTTACTTCGCCTTGCTTTTGTTCATATTCTTTGCCATTTATTTCTTCTACTTCATCATCACCCCCTTGGTTAGGTGATACTGAAGCAGTCTTCTCTGATGCGTTGCTTAAGTCTTGGACTTCTTCGGTCTTCTTCCTTTTGATGGTTCAGGGTGTGTCATGTTCCTTGTGAGCGGCCTCTGAGTTGTCAAGTTTGGGGTCAGACATCTCTGCAGGGTCAACGAGGATAAGGAGGTCTGTTGACCAGTCCTTGGTGATCTCCTCGAGGTCCTCTTCCGTGAGCTTGTAGTACGACTGAATCTCCTCCTTATGTTCGTCTGATCGCGCAGTAATATAGATGAAGTGTCGATCTGCGGGGAACTTCATGAGGAGTCTGAAGCATTGTAAGGAGTTCGGTGTCATGTGAGGTTCAGCTTCAATGACTCTCTTCAGCTGGAGATAATATGTGTGAAAAACTGTGTTCAACTGCCACTGTTTTCCCATGTCACTCGAGTACCAGAGTGTGGTGAAATTCACAGCGAGTGGCTCGAATGGTTCAATGTCCGCGAAGGTCGCACCTTGTGGCATCTCCCAAACAATAAACGTGAGGAGGATCAAGAGCCAGTTAAAGTGGAACTCCTAGCCCTGATCCTGTTCTTCGCGATAGTCTAATTCTAGTTGATTAACTAGGTACTTCACCCAGTTCATCTATAGGCCTTCTACACATTTCCCCGCAATTTCAACGACAAAGCCTGTGACTTGCGTGGGTCTGTTCTTTCTTAAAAACTTTCTTGTGATTAATTGGCATGCTAGGCGCACTGCGCCATTCTGGATGGAAGCTACCTTGTAGCCTCGCATCCCCTTCTCAACATCGTTGTAGGTATCCTTGATCTTCTGTGCTAACGCGTGATCTGTGTCTTTTCTTGGATAGAAGTCCTGTGGGTCAGGTTCTTGCATACTCAATCCGGTGATCCTATGGATCAACATTGGATCGACTGTGATACGATGGTCTAGCCATAAGTAGCTGCCATGGTAACATGAAAGTAGGATCTTGACACATGTGTTAACTTCCTGGTGCCTTTCAAAGTGTGGGATTTTCATTACATTCAACAGGGTGGACTGGGCGAGGTTCATCGTCCACGGCTGGGGGATTATTTCTGAGCTCTTCCCCTTCGTCCTGGTCAAGTATTTATACGGGGTGAGCATACTATAGTTCTTACAGTATCGTAGGTTGAAGTCGTTGAACTTCAACATTGCGATATTGTCCTTCTCTACTCGAACTGTGTGTATCCCCTTCAGGAGGTATATAGTAACCATGGTGTACTCAAAATCTCTCGGCACACTATCACGACTTATTGCGCTAGCTAGAGGAGGGATGTAGTCGGGAAATATGGTCAGGATCAACGTCGCATTTGCTAGGTCATCTCTATGCTTGGTTGTCTTTTCTGTGACAACTCGGGATGGCCCGAATCTGCGAGCGGTTGACGGAAAGGATTGAACTCCTCTCGTCGATGACACTTGAATACTTGCAGACATTACTTTCTCGGCCATGAGATCGATGAGAAATTCTTTGACGATTTTCTCCACGACGCTGAGCTTGTCTGACATACACACTTAGATTGAATGGATGAATGAATGCGCAAAACAATAGAACTGGTGTCAATCTTACTAATCACAACGCAATAGCAATGAGTTCTCTATGATACAATTCGCAAAAAGTGTTCTCGGTGCAACAGTCAACGAAATAAGTAGGCAACAACGTAACAGATCTCTCTAATGGGATAGAAGCCTTCATTAATTCATTTCTCCCCATTATGGCGCAGTCCCAATGGTCTGATGGCAAGCTTCCTGGCCATAAATGTTGTTCAAACCATTCATGGCGTTGGTCTAATGATTACACTGTTCCCAATGGCTATATTGCTTCGTCTTGGTGAAGTTCCATGTGATGTTGTTCTGATATCCCAATGAAGTTCCAGTTTTGCAAATTTTCCTTCTGCGAAGTTCCCTCTGGAACCTTCTGTAACTTTTCGATCTTTGCTCTCTTCTTGTTGAGCTTTGTAGCCTTTTTTCCGGTGATATTCATCTCATTATTCCTCTTTCCATTCTGATTCTTGTCTTCTTTTTTCATAGTAAATTTGCGCTGCTGAGATTCCTTCATAGTGTGCACGGGTAACACTTCTTCTCTAACTGGGGTAGATGCTCTATTCTCCTGTACAGATAGGCGTCTCAAGTCATTGTGTGTCCTTTCAACTTTGACATCCAAGTCTCTGGTCCTAAATAGCTTCGATTTATTCTCTTGTTCTTCAATCAACTGTGCGATCCTCCTAGTCATGAAATCTTTTAATTCTTGCTTCTTCTACTCTAAGACTTCTTCTTATTTCCTTCTGTCCTGATCCTTTTCAATCCAAGGTTTTCCTAGTAACATAGAAAACGGGGCGTTGTTCTCAATAAATTTAACAACCTCAAAATATTCTTCTGTCGAAGTTCCATGGGTACTCATAGATATCTGGGTAAGTCTTCCACACAGGGTTATCATTTTTCCTCTAAATAATCCAATTCCTCCTAAGGAAGGAATCATAACAGTCTTTTCTATAGCTTCCCAAGTTCCTTCTGTCATGACATTCACCTGTGTTTCTTCATCCATAATTCAATCAATGTTGAGTCTCCTATTCTTAGTTCTATTTTCTCTTTCTCTTTTAAGATCTATAATAGATTAGTATCTCAATGGTCATTCAGGGTTTCTTTCATATATAATAGTACAGTCTCTGATTTTTTCTGGGGTTCTGCCAAGGTCTCAGTTTCTTGACCTTTCTCAGGGTCTACTTGTTCCATATTCATTTTTTCAAGCTTGGCAATCATTCTAGAGAAATCTAAAACTTCATGGTCCATGGATTTACAACAAACACAACCATGTCTTCTACCAGTACATTCCTTAGCCAAATGGCTCAGTCTTCTGCAACTGTAACAAATGGTTAATTCTCTCTTTCTCTTAAATGATCCCTAGCCTTTCCTGTACTGTGCACTAGGATCATAATGGTTAACCTGCAAAAAATTCTTTCTAGGATCCTGCATCCATTTGTTAGTCCAAACATTCTTTCTATGCATAGGTATAAAATATCTTTCATTATTTCTATCAATCTATTCATATCAAATCTTCTTTCATCTAGTTGCGCCCTACTTTTCAAGCTAGGACAATTTTTTTTAAACATACCCAGATCTGTACTTTAGAAACAAAAATTTCCACTTATCTTACGTTTAACAAAGAACAAAGCTTCTATATCTTACCTCTTCTCTTCATATCAGACTTCCTTTCTTAGCACAGAGATTCCACAAATTGAGTATAATACTACGCACTAGGGCAACATATCTACGCACAGAGCTTTCATAATTTCAGATCAGATCTTTGCACAAAGCTCATTTTTCCTCAATTCCCATCAATCACAGTTTCAGGTCCGATATTCGCACAAAGCTCATTTTTCCTCACTTCCCAGCAATCACAGTTTTAGGTCCTGGCAACGGAACCATTTGTTGGCACAGGGGCAAACCCAGGGTTCAACGCTACAACAACGCACCAACAAAACATGAACTACCGACCCTTTTGAAAACACCTGTGAAGCAGATGAAGTCTCACTCGAGGTAGAGGTAGGGGTGGTTGTAGGACTCCAGTGTCTGCAACCTTAGCTGGGACACAGATCTATGATTGTAACACCTTGAAAAATCACTTAGCAATATAGTTCATCAATGTTTAACCAATATCTACTTCACAGGTAAATACCCTAATTACAGAGCGTCGTAGTATTCAACCAGATCTAGCATCTAACAACAGTTAGGATGAAGAAACATATCAGATATAGCAGATTCAAGCACTAAGCACATTCACACAGGTCAGATCCAACATTTACTCTCATTATTAAGCACAAAGCAACAAAGCAACAATAGATCTACTTATCATTCATCTATATCAAAGCACTAAACAAGTAAATACATAAACACATCAACACATCACACAAAGCATTCACACCACAGCATTTACGTGGTTCACCCCCACCCTGGGGATACGCCCACCAACTCTTTGTCTTCTTTCTTAGCTTTATTCAATATTCTTACATGCACAGATCCTTCAGATCAACTTTGCAGAGGACAGACTTGCACTCAGCCTTGCAAACATACACAAAGCACTTACAACTGTTAATTGCACTCAACACTTAACCATTTGTATCTCTATATCCTCACTTCATCACCTAGCATCTATTTATACATTATAAAATTGGGCCTAAACATGGGTAAACCCATGGGTTGACATCCCCATACCCGTTACATAATCCCAAATCCCAAAAATCCCTAAAAGGGGGCCGAGATCCTACGATCTCTGCTTCGTCTTCCGCCTGCCTTTGACAGCTTGTCAAAGTCCCAAAAATAGGTCAAACATGACCAAGGATCATCAAAAATTGGTCAAGGGACAACAACATTCAAAGCTTCCAGTTGGCGCCCGCTCTCTCAGACTGTGAAAACATTATTTTGTCAGACGCAATCTTAGATCAATATGGACCCTGCAGAAAAACCGACTCGCAGGGGTACCACGGGCTGACGGTCTTCCTCCATTGCCAGCCCTTCCATGATTTTCATTTATGGGGTGAGATGAGGCTTCAACCACTTGCCCTTGCTTTCATTTTCTTCTCAACCGGGACCAGAACAAGTCTGAGATGATTGGATAGATGGAGAACATGGCGAGCCCTTCTGCGGCAACATCGATGTTTTGGCCCTGGGCGTAGCTCACGTGAACTCTACACATTTACCTACATACAACCTCGGGCCATGACCCAATGCTTATTCCCTATGAAATTTCATGATTTCATGCTTCAGGAGTCTTCACTCCACTTGATTCCCAATATCCCAATGCTCGAACTTGCGAAATGGCCTCTCTCATATTGACGGTCAGATTTGCTATATATTTGACGGCCACAATTTCATCCCAAAAATCCCAGTCACCAACCGATAAACAGGCGCTTACTCTTCTTTGTGGTCCCGCTTTTCTATATGAAATCTGACCATGACCTGGGGCTCTGTCCCCAAATGTTTTCGGGACTTCACTTTTTAGGGAATTGGGGTGTTGCTTCATGTCAAACCTCTGATTTGCGAAACCGCAATTTTGGGATTTCACATTTTGCAAACTTGCATCGTGCACCACGCTAAAACCCCGACTCGCGAAATCACAAATTCGCTAATCAGCTACCATGTCTCCCTCTGGTTTGGATGGCCCAGATCTTCTTCGCACTTTAGGACTTGGGGGTTTCACACCTTCCTCACTTCAAAATTCTTGAACTGACATTCTTCGTTGTCCCGATATGCGCGTGCCTTAGCACAACGTGCCCCAAATTTGGATGAAACATAGTTGTGGATTTTTTAAGCCCCCTTCTTTCGCATTTGGTCATCCAATGGCCAACTCCTAAGGGAAAATACCCCCCTGCAATAATATGTGATAACATTAGGCTCCATGGGGTTAGAGTCCTCCCTGCAAGGCTCTAAGATCTCTTTTGCAGTTCCAGTCACCTTTTGTTGGGCTATGGATTAAAGCTCAAAACACCCTGTTGAGGAATACTGACCGATAAGTAAAAAATGAAAATAAAAACACATGCTCCAGGGAGTTTATTTATGTAGAGTCTTAAACTAATTTATTTTTATACAGTGCTAGGTGAAAATGAATTTCCACCATATCCATTCAAGTAAATTCCTGACTGGAAGTTCCTTTACTCTGTCAATGATTGATAATAGACGATGCAACCGTGATAGCAGAACGATTACATCCTTCAGCTTTCCTCGAAAGGTTGAAGTTGAGAAAAATCTAGGCGGCTCCAAGACATGAAGGAAATGCAGCTCCACGCACTCGTTGACAGGCTCATAGAATGAGTGGAAAACTCTAGAAATTTTGCAATAGATGGCCTGATATGCTCCATAGCTGATCAAATGTGGTTGAATATCTTCGATAAGCACAGGTGGATGAGAATTTGATGCAGGCTGACTAGTCTCGGGTGGTGTTTGCTCACCCACATGCTATGGGTAGGCTATGAATTGCCCCTTCTGCTGCTCCTTTTCTTCTTTATGGCTTTACCAAGGGTCAGAGTCATAATCATCATAAAAATGAGCCATGGGAATGTAAATGTGTTGAACCTACACATCATATATCTAGCTAAACAATGATACACACATTTGCAAAGAGAATTGGAAAAAGAAGAAGAAAGAGAGAAAGAATGGAACAATTCTCATCAACTGTTGTGAATAATGAATAATTTACACATGATATACTCTGTATAACTCAATGAGTTTGACTTGAGGTGAACCAAGTCACCATAGTGGTGGTCTAGAGTGATCTGGACACACACCAACAATTACGGAAGTGAACTGCCACCTATTATAGTCTCTCAGGCAGTTACGAGAGTGAACTGCCACCTAGTTGAGTTAACTAGTCAACTAGTCTTCAGTTGACTAACTGAACAGAAAGTATTGAGGAGTTAACTCAAGGAATCAAGGCTAATGCACCACTCTGGTGATGATACCAAGGCAAGGTTGAATCAACATGGTGATGATCCTAATGCAACATCTAAACTCAACTCAACTAGTCAAACTGAAGTGTCAACTGAAAGAGAATATTCTCCAGGTGGAATATTCTCTCCTAAAATATAGGAGACTGGATAATGACTAATTATGACTAATAAACAAATAAAAATCTTAGGAAAAATAAATCCTAGGTGTGTGTGAAGTAACTCCAACACCCCCCCTAAACATCACTATGGTGAAAATAAAGATTGGGTCCCGGCAAGGAGGCCATGTTGGGTACCCAAGTACAAAAAATACACTAAAAATAAAGTGAGGAAAGAGGGAAAACCTCATGGGAAAACCCCCCCTCAAGGTACAATCTATGTAAAAAAGAAGAACTACAGTTGCTAGGCAACTATGTCCTTCACTCCAAGATGACCTCACAGAGAATGGAATTTCTGCTCAGTGAAGGTCTTGGTGAAAATATCTGTTGTTTGTTCTGTTGAAGGACATAATTGTAAGTCGATGATCCTCTCCTGTACTAAGTCCTGGATGTAGTGCATGTGGATCTCGATGTTCTTTGTCCGCTGCCTCTAAACTGGATCTCTGCAGAACTTCAGAGTACTCTAGTTGTCACACCAGATGACGATTGGCCGATGAAACTGAATGCCCAACTCAGTGAGAAAATGTTGTAGCCACATAGCCTGAATGGTTATGTTAACTACCCCTCTGTACTCTACCTCAGCTGAAGATAGAGCAATGGCAGCTTGATTCTTGCTCGACCAACAGATAGGCCTGGAACCAAGACTGAGTGAGTAACCAGATGTGGACTTGCGATCAATGCTATTGCCAGTCCAGTTGGAATAAGTAAAACCAATGAGATATAATGTAGAGTTTGTTGCATAATGAATCCCAAAGGTGATGGTGCCCTGTACGTATTGAAGGATACGCTTTGCAACTTTCCAATGTAGCTCATGTGGCTCCTGCATGAACCTGGAAACTGCACCAACTGCATATGAGAGGTCTGGTCTGGAGTGTGTGAGATACAACGAGCTCCCCACTAGCTGTCTGTACAGTGTGTTGTCAACCAGTGGAGTCTCCCTGCCATCCTCAAGTTTGACTCCTGATAGGAAAGGGGTCGGAGCAGACTTGCAGTCTGTCATGTGAAATCTTTCAAGGAGATCTTGTGCATACTTGGATTGAGATAGTTTGATGCCTGATGCATTCTGACTGATCTCAAGTCTAAGGAAGAAGTGTATCGGACCCATGTTCGTCATCAAAAACCTGTCATGAAGAATCCTCTTGACTGCAGCAATCACTGAAGTCAAGCAACCGGTGATCAACAAATCATCGACATACAGAACTAAAAGTAGAAGTGAATCAGCCATCTTGAGCATGTATACATTCAGGTTTGATTTACAACGTACAAAGTTCTGTGACAATAGGTAGGAGTCCATCTTGGCATACCATACCCTCGGATCTTGCTTGAGGCCATAAAGTGACTTCTTCAGTCGACACACCAAAGATGAGTCCTACATAAATCCCTGGGGTTGCTCCATGTAGATCTCTTTAGAGAGATCACCGTGAAGAAATGCATTCTTCATGTCCATTTGATGGACTTCCCATCCCTTGGCTACCACAATTGCAAGTGCCAATCATATGGAATCCATCTTCACTACTGCAATGAAGGTCTCATCATAGTCAATACCATGAACCTGCTACACGACTTTGGCGACAAGCCTGGCTTTGTATCTGCTGATCTATCCATCCACTGTGCTCTTGGTCCTCTAGACCCATCTTCATATGACAAGTTTCCTCTCAGAAGGAAGGGGAACTAGATCCCAAGTCTGGTTCTCTAGGAGGGAGTTGTACTCCTCCTGCATGGTGGATTCCCAAAAGGGATTTCTAGCAACCTCACCATAAGACTGTGGATCTGAAGACTGAACCAAGAAAATATACCTTGAAGGCAATGGTTCAGTGGAAGTGAGTGCAACAGGAGGCTCCTCGAAATCAGATCGAGTCCTCTTAGTATCAGATGGATCACCAACGAGATCCCCTGCATCCTGAAGAGTAGTCTGTGCCCACTTAGGCCTCTGCTCTGGCTCTGCAACTGCATTTGGATGCTTTGACTCTGCATCTGACTGTACTGACTTTGAATCTGAATCTAAATCATCTGAGTCATCTGAATTAGAACTGTCATCTGAAGAAGGGTCAGCATGTGCATGCTCATCATCTCAGACAGGTGGAAGAGTGAAGGTGTCTGCATGCGGCTATTGAGGTACATGCAAGACACTTTCCTCGAATTGGACACTATGCTCAATGATGAGACGGTTCGAGGAAAGATCAATAAGTTGATATCCCTTCACACCATCGGGGTATCCAACAAAAATGCACTTAGTGCTCTGTGGATCAAGTGCCTTCCTCTTTTCAGAGGGAATCCGAGCCCATGCACGTGAACCAAAAATGCGAAATTGGGTCACTTCCGGTTTGAGGCTGCTCCAAGCCTCACAGGGGGTCTTATCCTTGACAGATCTATGGGAAGATCTATTTTGTATGTATTTTGCACAGTTAAGTGCTTCGGCCCATAGTCTCTGTGGTAGTGACTTTGCATGCAACATGCAAGATGCCATCTCCTTTAGAGACCGGTTTTTCCACTCAGCAACTTCATTTTGCTACGAAATGTAGGAAACTATATGTTGCAACTGAATCCTTGCATCATGGAAAAGATTATGGATCTCATGATTTACATACTCTCCCCCGTTATCAGTTCAGAGGACTTTGATCTTCTTTATAGAATGTGTCTCAACCAAAGCTTTGAAAACTTTGAGGTGTTGAAAGACTTATGATTTTTTCCTGAGAAAGTAGATCCAAGTAAAATGTGAGAAATCGTCAACAAAAATGAGAACAAACCTCTCTTTGCTGATCGATGGATGTGGAAAAGGACCCATGAGGTCACTGTGGATCAGATCTAAAGGTGTGGAATCTCGCTGAGACTTTCCCTTGTCGAATTTCTCTTGAGGGTGTTTTTCAAGAACACATCCCTCACATACTCCCTTGGAGAAATGGATGTCTGGTAGACCATCAACTAATTTGTGCTTGCTAAGCTATTGCATGTATCTAAAATTCAAATGTCCAAACCTTTCGTGCCATATCCTACTACTTTCATCAACATGAGTAAGCAGTAAAGCAGAATTAGGTTCAATGAATTCAAAAAATGTATACAATCTAGACTGATGATTTACCTCACTGGTAGCAACCCTGGAGTTGGTTTTCATGTCGTAGATGGCCACAAAATTTGGTGTGAATACGAATTTCCTTTTGGTGTCAAAATTCATCATCTGATACAAAGAGATAAGGTTGACAAAAATCTTGGGAACATGCATCACATTCTCAAAGCTTCTGTTGGTGAGCTCAATCCTTCCTTTGCCGATGACTTCGATAGAAGAGTTGTCCCCCATCAGAATAGGAGGACCTTTGCATGCATCCAAAGAAGAATAGACTGCTTCTGAGGCATCCATGTGATGTGATGCTCTTGAATCTACGATTCAAGCATCGAGAGAGGAGTTGATTGCAATCAAGGCATGGATAGAATTGCCTTTCTTGGAATTCAAATCTTCTGGCTTCTTCTTCTTTGAACCCTCAGGGATGCGATCTCCAATGTTGTTTTTCGGAAGTATCTGAGACATCAGATCTTTTTTTTTTTCATGCATGCAGATTCCAAATGGAATCCTTTGTGACATTATGCACATTTATCTCTTTTTCTTCCCTTTTCTCCTTTGGATCCAGAGGCATCGGTGAAGGGTTTTGTGTACCCTTCCTTCTTTGTATGTGCATGATATTTCCACTTATCTTTATATTTAGATTTCTGATATTTGTGGCTGCCATCATGCACAGTGAGTGCATGTGCCCTTGGGCCTTTGATTGTGCCCATGTTGATGAGCTTGGTTTGCTCTTGTGTCAGAGATTCGATAAAGTCCTCAAGAGAAGGCATCTTCCAGGTGGCTCCAGAGGTGAATCTAATAGTATGCAATGTGGATACAAATACAAAGAATTCAGGTCCAAGCTTGGAGAGAACAGTGAGAACCATTTGTTTCTCCTCTGCCGATTTATCAACCTCGCAAGCTTTGAGTTGCGATGGTAAATCCTTGAATTTTGTAAAGAAATCTTGGATATTGTCGAAGATTTTTGGATCCAATGTGAGCAGATCCACCTCCAGCATGTGTCCCCTCATCTCATCCTATTTTCCAAAGATCCCTTCCAATATTTTCCAGGCTTCATTGGGAGTCTTACAAGAAGATATGTGAAAAAGGAGATCGGGAGAAATAAGACTGCAAATTGTTCCAAGTGCCTCATCCATGTGATTTAAGTACTTCGATTTTTCTATGGATGATGTTGGTTATGTATCTGTATTCATGGTTAACCTATACAACCCTCTGGATCGAAGATGTATGGTTATTTTCTCCTTCCATGCAAAATAGTTGTAAGGTGTCAAAATGAATTCTTTTTGGAATTCCATCTTTCCGTTGTCTTCAATCTTTTGTACCTGCAAAATTTTTTGGTGTAGCTTTTGCTTAGCAGTCTGTTGGGTCTGATACCATGTAAATGTGTTGAACCTACACATAATATATCTAGCTAAACAATGATACACACATTTGCAAAGAGAATTGGAAAAAGAAGAAGGAGAGAAAGAATGGAACAATTCTCATTAACCGTTATGAATAATGAATAATTTACACATGATATACTTTGTATAACTCGATGAGTTCGACTTGAGGTGAAACAAGTTTCCATATTGGTGGTCTAGAGTGATCTGGACACACACTAGCAGTTACGGGAGTGAACTGCCACCTATTCTAGTCTCTCAGGCAGTTACGGGAGTGAAGTGCCACCTTGTTGAGTTAACTAGTCAACTAGTCTTCAGTTAACTAACTGAACAAAAAGTATTGAGGAGTTAACTCAAGGAATCAAGGCTAATGCGCCACTCTAGTGATGATACCAAGGCAAGGTCGAATTAGCATGGTGATGATCCCAATGCAACATCTAAACTCAACTCAACTAGTCAAACTGAAGTGTCAACTTAAAGAGAATATTCTCCAGGTGGAATATTCTCTCCTAAAATATAAGAGACTGGATAATGACTAATTATGACTAATAAACAAATAAAAACCTTAGGAAAAAGAAATCCTAGGTGTGTGTGAAGTAACTCCAACAGGGAAAGCTCTTCTCTTCAATCTGCTACTCAGGATGGTTGATTTTCTCATGATGATTTCCGTTAATAAAGGACAGGGCTTTGTTGTATGCTCTTGGAAATCCAACATATCCAGCTCAGAATCTGATTCGTAGTTTTCATATACAGGCTGGATGCTCTCTAGGTCAGCAAATTGGGATGTGGGGCCCTGATGCTCTTCATCTGAATAATAATCAAAGCTAGGGACAATAGGCACCTCAGGAGAAGAATGCAAGGCCTCTACAACTACGAAAACTTCATTATCATCCTTAGT
The DNA here is from genome assembly GCA_009831015.1 of Picea engelmannii. NCBI lineage: Eukaryota > Viridiplantae > Streptophyta > Pinopsida > Pinales > Pinaceae > Picea > Picea engelmannii. The sequence continues at coordinate 25,955 of ML794251.1, forward strand.
AGATATTCCAAGGACATCCGCCTCAAGGACTTGAAAAACCTTTGCACTTTCTTCAGATTCCAACCTTTCTAGTTTGACAGAGAGAGATTTTATCAGTTTCATTACTTCTCCCAAAGAATCTTCATCTTCCTCATGGCCCTCATCCTCATAGCCTTCACTAGTCACAACCCTATCTTGATCATGGCCTTCACATTCCTCACAAAAATTATGACAGATTAACTCAGAGGAATAATACCTTTGACAATGCTTATTAAAGGTTGCATGAAACTGTTCCAGGGATGAGATGTTAGCAGGGGGCAAGGATTGATACCACTCATGGGAATCCGCATCCATTGAGAACATGAACATCTTCATTAAAACATCCTCATGATGTATCTCCCACTGATGCATGAGTTCATGAAACTCATGGAGATGCCGAGTAGGGTCGTCCAAGGATGATTTTAGGGGCTAAATTTCTCTCATGGGCTAATTTTCCATGGTTTTCCCCAAAAATATATTCGCCATTCTAAAAATGATTCGCCCAAATTCTATAAGATAAAATTATTTTACCTTAAAAATCACCAAAATTTTATACAAACTATATAAAATCCATAGAAATTTGAATATTTTTACAAAAATATCGCCAAACATTTATATTTGGCATATGAAGGATTAGTAAGATTCGCCAAGGTTTCTACATTTAAAAAAAAATCCATCCTTAAAATCAGCCCTGGTTGTCCTCTTTACGCTCTCGAAATATGAGCAAATAATTACCCCGTTCATCCATAGTAGGGACAACATTAGGAAAACTAGAAACATCAGAAACAATAAAAGGAGAAAACCTATGAGCCATGATTTTGTTTATTTCGAACCAGTGGAGTCACCAATCGATCCTTCAACCATGGATTCACCAGGTGAATAATATGAAGAATGAGTGTGTCTGGTCTTTGTTCACCATCAAAGACCAGACTTGGTCGTTGTGTTCTCCCAGGGGGATACCAGGTGTAGCCTGAAGTAGTCATGCTCAAATAGCGGAGCCGAGACAGTGGAGTCTCCTTAGTGGAGTCGCCAGGTGCAAGTGCAATATTCAATGGTTCTGATACCTGATGCACCTTTAGAATCAGAAGCTCGTTGTCATTCTCCCAGGGAATATATCTTCACTTTTGTCCCTGAAAATGACGCCATAAATGTTAGCACCAGAAGTCACCTCTGTATTGCGGCGGAGGTAAGCCCAATACCCATCAGTTTATATGTCACGATTAATGTATTTAAAGAGGTCAAATGGGGTAGACTCAAGAGAATATCATTTTAACTTAGAAAACTGGGGCAGTATGCACAAACAAATGAGGTCTTGATCAAATTTAACCAGTAAGTTGTAGTAAGGGTGAGTAGGAGGAAGAAATTGAGGAGAAGATGTAAAGGTCTGCTTTGGACATCAGGTCCTCCAACATGCCTAAGGAGGAAAAAATATGAAGACAAGATCCTCTTGAATTCAAAACTTCAGGAAACTGAAAACGATATAATCGCACTACAATCAAACATCCATTACAACACAGTCACCACAATCCATGTGAATCCTTCGATCATGAGCATTCAGTATCAGACACAAGTAAGATGGAAATAGAAGTTGACTTTCATTAAACAAGAAGTCTCATATCAAGTTACATATCCAGAGAACCAGGGATTCATTAAAACATTACAATACAGGAGCTTAACTCAACCATCGACCATAACAAAATATCAAAACTGAGTATATATACTAAAAAATGATGCAACTACCAGGAGCATGATCGGACCCCTGCATTCAAAGTTTCCAGTCGACGCTCTCTCTATCAGACTATGCGGGCATTCTTCTGTCAAACGCGAGCTCAGATCAGTATGGACCCTGCTGAAAAATCGACTCGCAGGGGTACCATAGGTTGATGGTCTGCCTCCACTGTCAGCCCTTCCATTCTTTTCATTTATGGGGTGAGGCGAGGATTCAACCACCTCCCCCCACTTTCATTTACTTCTTCATCGGGACCAGAGCGGGGTTGAGTCGATTGGGCACCTGGAGAATGTGGCAACCCCTTCTGCGGCAACATCGACGTTTTGGCCCTCGACGTAACTCACGTGAACTTTGCACCTTTACTTGCATACGACCTTGGGACATGACCCAACGCTTATCCCCTATGAAATTTCATGATTTTTTGCTTCAAGAGTCTTCACTCCACTTGATTCCCAATATCCCGATGCTCAAACTCACGAAATGGCCTCTCTCAGATTGACGGTCGGATCTTCTATGCATTCGACGACCACGATTGCATCCTGGAAACCCCAATCACTAGCCAATAAACATGTGCTTACCCTTCTTTGTGGACCCTCTTTTCTATATGACTTCGGGCCATGAATTGGGGCTCTGTCCCCGAATGTTTTCAAAACTTTTCTTTTCAGTGAATCGGGGCACTGCTTCCTGTCAAACCTCTGATTTGCAAAACCGCGATTTTGGGATTTTGCATTTTGCGAATTTGTATCGTGATCCCCGCTAAAACCCCGAATTGAGAAATCGCAAATTCTCTAATCTGCTGCCATGTGCCCCTCTGGTTTGGACGACCCAGATCTTCTTCGCACTTCAGGACTTAGGGCTTTCACACCTTCCTCACTTCAAAATTCCTGAAGTGGCATTCTTCGTTGTCCCGATATGCGCATGCCTTAGCACAACGCGCCCTGACTTTGGATGAAACATAGTTGTGGGTTTTTTAAGCCCCCTTCTTTGGCATTTGGTCATCCAATGGCCAACTCCTAAGAGAAAATACCCCCCTGCAAGAATATGTGATAACACATACCATGAAATATAGATTCCATTGAGGAAACATATCGAGGTATCTTTGATAACAATTTCAGCTTGTGGGTCATTGTATTTTTGGAGTTACACTCCGTGGAAAATAGGGTTTGTGGCTAGTCCTGAAACTAGTCTAAAATAGGTGTTTCTGGTAAAAACATCATAACTTATTTATAACAGATCCAAATTAAGTAAGACAAAATGTATTGGTTAGAGTACACTCTGTAGTATTTTTTGTACCATTTTCAGATCTATGCATAAAATATTCCATGCGGGGAATTCTCTACAAGTTTGATCTATATAATAAGCCATAATTCAACAAGGTATGCCATTTTTTCTATAACTCCTTTTCCAGGAGGTTTCAAGAAGTGAAACATGGAGAAATTGTAGACAAGACACTCAAGAACATTGTGTACTATTTTTAGACCTTTATTCATTACAGGTACATAGTTATGATTATTGCAAGTTAGGGTTGTTGACTAATCCAAAACTAGTCATGTGAGACTAAAGTAAAATTTGATGAAAAAGCTAGTCTCTTGTTAAGGAAGGTTTGCAGGTATATGATGCTATAGTAACATTTTCCTCACCCTATGCAATATTTCACAGACGACCTTTTTCCATTTCCCTATGCAGACTTATCATCCCTGTTTGTAAAATCCAGAGATAAAAATACATATTTTTCCACATGTATGCATCTTGCCTACTATACAACATGTGTATACGCAGCCTGATCCACTACAACCCGCATACATTGGGAATTGTGCCAAAAAATGAAAATTAATGTCGGGTTTCCATGTAACGACAGGAGATCTATGATCCTTGACCTTCCATATACTGGAAACGTTCCGACTTGGCCCTTCAGTTCCATTTGAAGGTTATAAATGGGCCAATTCCAAGCTATGGAAAAGAGGAGAAAGAATTCAACGTTGAGAGAAAAGTTACTATAGAGAAATTATTTACTTCATATTGAGTCTGCATCCCTTTTTCCTTTAAGTATGAACACAATGTTCAGCCCCCAAGATCTTCCCTTATTGACTGAGAACCTCATAGTTTCTCTCTTATGATCTTGCCTTTGGTGGAGGATTGAAGTGGTGGAGGCCCATGTTATGAGGAAAATATCTCTATGGCTAGGGTAAACCACAACAGATGGAAATGACTGCAGAAATCAACTCTATCTCATAAACATGTTATATAAACCAATATGCAAGCGAGATAAGAAAGAGGCCTACCTCGTCCAGATTTTCGATGAAGTCCACCGTTGAGCACTTTGACCCAAATCTATATACCCACAACTAGTTCTCAACAACCAAGAAAAGAAAGCATATTGTGATAATATAAAAGGTTAGAACATTAGATAGCATAATCCATTAATATACATAACAAATACGCCCATGGATAATAACTCAATATATTTTCAAGCTATCAATTGGATAGGAAAGGAGTATTTCTATTAATGAATGATCAACAGAAGTGAAAATATTACAGACTTCTGTGTCGGCACGGTTCAGAACCGAGAAACTAAGTTCCTTCCAGCTGGGACTCCACCACTTCAATCCTCCACCAAAGGCAAGCTCATAAAAGAGAACAATGAATTTCTCAATCACTAAGAGAAGAGTTTGGGGGTTGAACACTATGTTCATACTTAAAGGACAAAGGGATGCAGACTCAATATGAAGTAAATAATTTATCCAGAGTAACTTTTCTCTCAAAGTTGAATTCTTTCTCCTTTTTCCATAGCTCGAAATTGGCCCATTTATAGCCTTCAAAATGGAACTAAAGGGCCGAGTTGGAACATTTCCAGTATATGGAAGGCCAAGGATCATATATCTTCTATCCTGACATGGAAACTCGACATTAATTTTCATTTTATGGCACAAATCCCGATGTACACGGGATGCAATGGAGCATCTTGCGTATACGCATGTTGTATAGTAGGAAAGATGCATACATGTGGAAAAATATGTATTTTTAGCTCTGGAATTTACAAACATGGATGATAAGTCTGCATAGGAAAATGGAAAAAGGCCTTTTGTGCAAGATTGCATAGGGTGAGGCAAATCTTGCTATAACAGATGCAAATCATAGGAGTATCTGTGATGGTCAAAATACATTATAAACAACTCAGAAGTGGAGTGATGGAGAACCAACTGGAAGAACTAATCGCTCATTACATTCTATATTGACTTTGCATACATGTCTGCCAATAGAATTACACTGCAGATCCATGTAAAATATACCAAACAAGTGTTTGTGGCCATGAATAGGAAAATACAAATGTGGTTACATGCCAATGGTTGTCATAGTAACGAACAAGGCCCGGTAGAACCAGTGTCAAAACCAATCTGAATATATCTGTATACAATGGAGTACAATCTGATCTCCCATGATCACTGAAGTCATATAGGTACTGGTCCAATGAAAAAGAAGCAACAACTCAGGAAAGTTGTAGCCACATAGTGATGTCTTCAAGTATTCTATACAATCCGCCAAGGGTGCAAGTCTACATCATGTGAATAAAGGAGTTTAGGTCGAACACAATGAGACATCGTTTGACTGCCGATCATTGAGGTATATCGTTAAAAAACGTGAGACAAACTACCGATAATGAAAGTAGGTATCAAGGCACCAAGTACATTCTTACGAGTGTGAATAAAGGAATTTGTTGGCACAGGGGCAGACCCAGGGTTCAGCTCTAATAGCGCACCAACAAGCCCTAACTACTGGCCCTTTCGACAACACCTGCAAAGCAGATGCAGTCTCACCCAAAGTAGCAATAGGGGGTTGCAGGACACAAGTGTCTACAACTAGAGGAAATGCAAGTGGATCCAAGTTAACAACACACAACAACCTAGTTATTCTTACCAAGCATAAACCTACTTCGCATAGTAATATTCTATATATAACCTAATAATGCAATAACAGAATGATAGAAGGAAAAAGAACACAGTATCAACCACATAAACGCAAAATATACGTGTTTCACCCTCTCCCTAGGGCTACGTCCACAAAACTGTGTTTCTTGATATATTATGTGAAAACATACAGTTCTATCTGCGCCCTTAGCTTGTAGATCTCTCTCTCTCTTTATCTCCCTCCCCTCCCTGCGCAACGAGTTGCATGGTTGATCTTTACACCCAACTGAATGTCTTACAATATAGAATGCTCTCACACACAACATTTCTCTCTCACACAGTAGTAATCATTCAATCACACAATAACAATGAAATCTCAACCAACTTAGCACCAACCCATCCTAGATCCTTTAGAAATTTATTTATACATTACAATTACTCTTCGATAACCTTAGGCTGAAACCTAGGTGTACAAACCCTAATTGACCAAAATCCTAGGTGTCTAAAACCCTAGGTCAACTTGACCTGCGTTTTCCGGGCTTCACTAGCCTGTCTTTCCTTCTTTCCTGCAAGGTACTCCAAAGCATCTATTGCTGGCTTTTTTCTCTTGCTGAGTTGTCCATGATCCATATTCCTTGTTGATTTGTTCTCCTCAATATTCTCGTCCAACGACCCATTTTCCATTACTTCTCCCCTTCTTTTCTGCTCCTTTGGCCACTTCGATCCATTCTCAGTCAATGTGCCTTCTACGCAATTTGCACTTCGTCTTTTCTTTTCTTTATTTCTTAATCCATACCCCAGGGCTAACAGGCCCCCAACACTCACATGTGACTCGTCCCAAGGCGCTGTAGGTCTGAACCTTCTGTTTTTCTTCGACTTTAGGTTGTGCGGAACAGCCTGTGCTTTCTGCTCTATCGTTCCCCACTGTGTGCAGATTGTCTTTTCTGTGTCTGGTACCCAGTTTCAACTGCACTTGGTACCTAGACCCATCTCCTTCTGCTTTTATTGAAAACTGCAGGGAAACTAGTTGTCATAGTACAATTTCAACCGGCTTCCATTCACCAAACCTTCCTTCCATTCTCCGTTCAAAGTCTTCAACTGTGCAACTCCTCCTTCTGTAACATAGGCAACCTCATATGGCCCAAGCCAATGTGTCCTGAACTTCCCTGGATGATTTATGAACTTGTTTTCGTATACCAATACCAGATCTCCTGGCTTAAAGGATTTCTTATTGATATGTATGTCATGGTAGGCCTTTTCTCATTCCTTCTGTACCTGCTGGTGAAATCCTGCAATGAATCTGTCTTCTTCCAGTTCTACCAACTGTGCAAGTATATCTTGCACAACAACTATGTCATCCATATCTGTAAATGATGCAATTCTTAAGCTAGGAACTAAGTATTCCATAGGTACGACTGCTTCTAGACCATAAACCAACTTAAAGGGAGTTTGCATTTTCAGCTTCTTACAAGTAGTTCGGTATGCCCATAATACTATTGGTACTCTCAGATCCCAATCATCCCTATTTACACTGAAAATCTTCGTCAGCGTTGTATCCAAGATCTTATTGAAAGGTTCGACTGTACCATTCGCTTGTGGATTGTATGGAGTTCTCTTCTAATGATGAACTGCAAATTCCTGAGTCAAGGCTTCGATAGTCTTATTAATAAATGTGTGCCTTGATCACTCATGAGGATCTTCGGGCATCCAAACCTGGTTATGATATCATCAAATATGAACCGTGCGGCTGTAGTTGCACTACAATCCTTAAATTCTCTTTCTTCTGCCCATCTGGTCAAATATTTTGTCCCAGTGATTATGTATCTTGATCCTGTGCGCTTTCCTAGGGGTTTTATAGGGCCCACAAAATCAATGGCCCATTTCTCAAATGCCTATAAAGTTAGATGTGGTGCTAAAGGAATCTCATCTATTCTCAAATGTTTCCCAACTCGTTGGCGTACATCGCAGGCTTTGTAGTAATCCTTCGCATCTTTGTGTAAAGTGGGCCACCAGAGGCCATCTCTAAGAACCTTCTGCGTTGTTTCTTTTCCTTCATAGTGTCCTCATGCGATTCCTTCATGTGGTTCTGCTATAATCAATGGTCTCTCTGCCTCCATAAACCATCTCCTCGAGATATCATTGGGTCCCATATATAGTTGTCCAGCTATAAGTGAAAACTCTGTAGCGTGAACTACCAGTTTTTTTTTTTCTGAATAATTGTATATTCACGAGGTGCCATCCCTATAGATAGGAACTGGACTATCTCGATGAAGTGATCATCAACCTTTTTTATGGACAACAACTTTGCATCCCGTTGGGTATCCTCCAAACTGGTAGGTTCTTCTCCATGCTCTAATCTGGACAAGTGATCAGGTCCCTTATTCATTCTTCCTGGCTTGACCATGATCTCGAAATCATATTCCTAGAATAGTAGTAGCCATCTGCATATTATTCCACCCAACACTGGCTTGTTGACTAGGTATTCTAGCAGAGAGTGATCAGTGAATATCTTAAAGTGTCCTCCAAACAAGTAGTGATGAAAAGTTTGCAGCGCATACACCATGGCTAAACCTCCTCTCTCAGTAGTAGTGTAATTTATCTCAGTTTTTGTTAGCTTCCTGCTAGCAAAGGCTAACAGATGGTCAATATCTCTTGCTCCTGGTTGTGCTAGCACTGCTCCCAATTCAATAGAGGATGCATCGACATGCACATTAAATTCCTTACTCTAATCCGGGAAAAACAGAATAGGTGCAGTAACCATTTTCTGTTTCAGTGTGTCGAAGCTTTGTTGGCATTCTTCTATCCATTGAAACTAACAATATTTCTTCAAAAGGTTCTCCATGGGTCCTGTAATCTGTGCATAGCCCTTAATGAACTTTCTGTAGTATCCAGTATGTCCCAGCGCAATGCGCAACTATCTAACTAAAGTAGGAGGGGGTAGATCAACAATAATGGCAATCTTAGATGGATCTACCATCAACCCCCGTTTACACACAATATGGCCTAGCAACATGCCAAAGGGTGAAAATAAGATACACTTATTCAGGTTCAGGGCAATCTGACATTGCTTGCACTTATCCAACATTAGTCTTAAACATTCAATATGATTTTTCAATAAGCTAAAAACAATCCAATCATCAAAATATGCTTCCAAACATTTATGTAAAAATTCCTTGAATTCTTCGACCACCACCCTAGAAAATATGGTTGGTGCATTCTTCAATCCAAAAGGCATCACTGTGTACTGGTAGGATTCCCATTCTGTTGCAAATGTGGTCTTATGGTGATCTTCCTTGGTAATCATGATCTCGTGATAACCTGAAAATCCATCTGTGAAGGAGTAAACTTCATGTCCTCCTACATTATCTAACACTTCGTCAGTAAGTGGTGTAGAGAATGGATCATGTAAGAATGCATCATTCAATTTCCTCAAGTCTACACAGATTCTTATCTCTCCTATTTTCTTATCTTGAACCACCATAGGGCTAATCCATTCTGACTCTTCAATAGGTTCTATGATTCCTGCTTCCAACATTCTGTCTATCTCAATCTTGACTTTCATCTTATATTTGGGATTCAATCTGTAGGGTCTCTTCTTGACTGGCCTTGCATCTGGTTTCAAGGGGATCTTCATCTCTCCCATGGGCCCTTTAATGCCCTTCATATAAGTGAACTTGGTTGGAAACAAGTCCAGATATTCATGTAGTAATTCAGTGATCTTGTCAATAGTGGCATCATCCCAATAATCTCCAATGTTTGCGAGTTTAGGTGCTTGCTCTGTTCATATATTAACTTTCTTGATTTTGATTGGTTGTCCAATACAAGTTAGTTCGACTCCTAGTCCTTCTATGTCTCTCTATCCTTCTATTTCTGTGATGTTCACATTCCTAGGATCGTCGTCTTCATTAGCATTGATATTGTAACAACCTTGCAATTTCTGAAGAGGTGCAGTCCATTCATCCTCTTCTTGCTCAACAAGGTGGGTAGGTGCCTCCTCGAAGATCCTCTTTATTACAACTTGTAAATCTTGATCTACTGTAGGGTACTAAATTTCAAATAAAAATGTAGCTACAAAGTTCTGAGTCATACTGTGCCAATCTTCAGTGGTGAGGCACAGTTCTGCTTGAAGATACCAATTGATAGGGATTGTGTCCAAAGTGTTAATGAATTTATGCACCCACTTCTCTTGAGGAATGTTTCTCTAGGCCTCCTCACAACTTCGCACACGGTCCTTCAGACAACTTTGACCTGTGTATCTACCCACGCACCCTTCTACTTGTTCTGAAAAGTGCATTGTCATCAAAGTGTGACATTGCACCCAGTCCACGATGTTTTGTTTGTGTGTTCCCCACCATTTTGTTGGTGTTGCTTTTAAAGCTTCATCCAGTGTCAATATTTGTTGTTGTACTTGTACAATTTCTTCAAATTCTGATAAGAATGTTTCTAAAGGATTTAAACCATCAAATGTGGGCAGATTGCTTACTTCTGTGCCAATCTAGTGAACTTCCCTGGTCAATCTAGCATACCTCCGTGCAGAAAATTTGTACATCTTGTTCTGCCAATTCTCTAGTGCTTCTTTTGAATCTGATGAGCATGCACTGTCACTTCACCAACTTAAGTTCTCATATGTTGTAGGATTAATGTAATCTTGTTGTCTTGTTGTCAATTTGTAAATATTTTCTAGCTCATATGAACGGTCTTCTTCTCTTATGGGCTCTATGTAACTGCGACCTTCATCAAGATCCATAGGTGCAATAACCCTAAGGCCATCACCTTGAAATGCCATTCTCTTTTTTTTTTTAATTCGACAAGAGTAGAATTATTGAAAGCCCAATCAATTCCTAACAACACAGGACAAGGAAAGCTATCATCAACTATCTCAATCACCTTGAAATCCACAAATGTCCTTACCCCGTCGATGTCCAAAGGGACATGCTCCAGTATTCCAAAGGGGCTTACTGCTTGCTGATTAGCCATCCTAAGCCTGATAGGAAAATAAATTAACTTAGGTTTTCCCATCAGGGCCTAGGTCTGCTTCGTCATAACATTGACTTCTGACCCTAAGTCAAGGACCACATAGTTTATATCATAATCTCCAATTTGAGCATTAAGGTGTAGCTCTTTATTTTTCCTTCTCTTTCTGGATACTTGATGTACTGCTTTGTTCAACAGAGGAACTATCCTACCTATCTCATACTGTTCGATCAAATTTTGTAGTTCTTGTATAGCTCTTTCATCCTTAATCAGATTAATGCAAGTACATAAGAATTCCATAAGCTTGCTTACCTCTTTTCCTTTTCTGGGTGAAGTAGACTGATCGAATGCCATAGACATTACACATTCTCTCACTTCTGGTTGTGTCTTTGATGAAGAAGCCCAATCTCTTCCAAATTATTTTCTTGCCTCCTCAAATGTATTCTTTTCTTTCCTTGGATCAAACACTTGTGTCTTCTCTGCACCTCTTCTGACCCTGGATTATTCTGTAGTCTTTCCTAGAGTCACCTAGTATTCTC
>ML794251.1:37219-48597 GCA_009831015.1 Picea engelmannii
TTTCACACCTTCCTCACTTCAAAATTCCTGAAGTGGCATTCTTCGTTGTCCCGATATGCGCATGCCTTAGCACAACGCGCCCTGACTTTGGATGAAACATAGTTGTGGGTTTTTTAAGCCCCCTTCTTTGGCATTTGGTCATCCAATGGCCAACTCCTAAGAGAAAATACCCCCCTGCAAGAATATGTGATAACACATACCATGAAATATAGATTCCATTGAGGAAACATATCGAGGTATCTTTGATAACAATTTCAGCTTGTGGGTCATTGTATTTTTGGAGTTACACTCCGTGGAAAATAGGGTTTGTGGCTAGTCCTGAAACTAGTCTAAAATAGGTGTTTCTGGTAAAAACATCATAACTTATTTATAACAGATCCAAATTAAGTAAGACAAAATGTATTGGTTAGAGTACACTCTGTAGTATTTTTTGTACCATTTTCAGATCTATGCATAAAATATTCCATGCGGGGAATTCTCTACAAGTTTGATCTATATAATAAGCCATAATTCAACAAGGTATGCCATTTTTTCTATAACTCCTTTTCCAGGAGGTTTCAAGAAGTGAAACATGGAGAAATTGTAGACAAGACACTCAAGAACATTGTGTACTATTTTTAGACCTTTATTCATTACAGGTACATAGTTATGATTATTGCAAGTTAGGGTTGTTGACTAATCCAAAACTAGTCATGTGAGACTAAAGTAAAATTTGATGAAAAAGCTAGTCTCTTGTTAAGGAAGGTTTGCAGGTATATGATGCTATAGTAACATTTTCCTCACCCTATGCAATATTTCACAGACGACCTTTTTCCATTTCCCTATGCAGACTTATCATCCCTGTTTGTAAAATCCAGAGATAAAAATACATATTTTTCCACATGTATGCATCTTGCCTACTATACAACATGTGTATACGCAGCCTGATCCACTACAACCCGCATACATTGGGAATTGTGCCAAAAAATGAAAATTAATGTCGGGTTTCCATGTAACGACAGGAGATCTATGATCCTTGACCTTCCATATACTGGAAACGTTCCGACTTGGCCCTTCAGTTCCATTTGAAGGTTATAAATGGGCCAATTCCAAGCTATGGAAAAGAGGAGAAAGAATTCAACGTTGAGAGAAAAGTTACTATAGAGAAATTATTTACTTCATATTGAGTCTGCATCCCTTTTTCCTTTAAGTATGAACACAATGTTCAGCCCCCAAGATCTTCCCTTATTGACTGAGAACCTCATAGTTTCTCTCTTATGATCTTGCCTTTGGTGGAGGATTGAAGTGGTGGAGGCCCATGTTATGAGGAAAATATCTCTATGGCTAGGGTAAACCACAACAGATGGAAATGACTGCAGAAATCAACTCTATCTCATAAACATGTTATATAAACCAATATGCAAGCGAGATAAGAAAGAGGCCTACCTCGTCCAGATTTTCGATGAAGTCCACCGTTGAGCACTTTGACCCAAATCTATATACCCACAACTAGTTCTCAACAACCAAGAAAAGAAAGCATATTGTGATAATATAAAAGGTTAGAACATTAGATAGCATAATCCATTAATATACATAACAAATACGCCCATGGATAATAACTCAATATATTTTCAAGCTATCAATTGGATAGGAAAGGAGTATTTCTATTAATGAATGATCAACAGAAGTGAAAATATTACAGACTTCTGTGTCGGCACGGTTCAGAACCGAGAAACTAAGTTCCTTCCAGCTGGGACTCCACCACTTCAATCCTCCACCAAAGGCAAGCTCATAAAAGAGAACAATGAATTTCTCAATCACTAAGAGAAGAGTTTGGGGGTTGAACACTATGTTCATACTTAAAGGACAAAGGGATGCAGACTCAATATGAAGTAAATAATTTATCCAGAGTAACTTTTCTCTCAAAGTTGAATTCTTTCTCCTTTTTCCATAGCTCGAAATTGGCCCATTTATAGCCTTCAAAATGGAACTAAAGGGCCGAGTTGGAACATTTCCAGTATATGGAAGGCCAAGGATCATATATCTTCTATCCTGACATGGAAACTCGACATTAATTTTCATTTTATGGCACAAATCCCGATGTACACGGGATGCAATGGAGCATCTTGCGTATACGCATGTTGTATAGTAGGAAAGATGCATACATGTGGAAAAATATGTATTTTTAGCTCTGGAATTTACAAACATGGATGATAAGTCTGCATAGGAAAATGGAAAAAGGCCTTTTGTGCAAGATTGCATAGGGTGAGGCAAATCTTGCTATAACAGATGCAAATCATAGGAGTATCTGTGATGGTCAAAATACATTATAAACAACTCAGAAGTGGAGTGATGGAGAACCAACTGGAAGAACTAATCGCTCATTACATTCTATATTGACTTTGCATACATGTCTGCCAATAGAATTACACTGCAGATCCATGTAAAATATACCAAACAAGTGTTTGTGGCCATGAATAGGAAAATACAAATGTGGTTACATGCCAATGGTTGTCATAGTAACGAACAAGGCCCGGTAGAACCAGTGTCAAAACCAATCTGAATATATCTGTATACAATGGAGTACAATCTGATCTCCCATGATCACTGAAGTCATATAGGTACTGGTCCAATGAAAAAGAAGCAACAACTCAGGAAAGTTGTAGCCACATAGTGATGTCTTCAAGTATTCTATACAATCCGCCAAGGGTGCAAGTCTACATCATGTGAATAAAGGAGTTTAGGTCGAACACAATGAGACATCGTTTGACTGCCGATCATTGAGGTATATCGTTAAAAAACGTGAGACAAACTACCGATAATGAAAGTAGGTATCAAGGCACCAAGTACATTCTTACGAGTGTGAATAAAGGAATTTGTTGGCACAGGGGCAGACCCAGGGTTCAGCTCTAATAGCGCACCAACAAGCCCTAACTACTGGCCCTTTCGACAACACCTGCAAAGCAGATGCAGTCTCACCCAAAGTAGCAATAGGGGGTTGCAGGACACAAGTGTCTACAACTAGAGGAAATGCAAGTGGATCCAAGTTAACAACACACAACAACCTAGTTATTCTTACCAAGCATAAACCTACTTCGCATAGTAATATTCTATATATAACCTAATAATGCAATAACAGAATGATAGAAGGAAAAAGAACACAGTATCAACCACATAAACGCAAAATATACGTGTTTCACCCTCTCCCTAGGGCTACGTCCACAAAACTGTGTTTCTTGATATATTATGTGAAAACATACAGTTCTATCTGCGCCCTTAGCTTGTAGATCTCTCTCTCTCTTTATCTCCCTCCCCTCCCTGCGCAACGAGTTGCATGGTTGATCTTTACACCCAACTGAATGTCTTACAATATAGAATGCTCTCACACACAACATTTCTCTCTCACACAGTAGTAATCATTCAATCACACAATAACAATGAAATCTCAACCAACTTAGCACCAACCCATCCTAGATCCTTTAGAAATTTATTTATACATTACAATTACTCTTCGATAACCTTAGGCTGAAACCTAGGTGTACAAACCCTAATTGACCAAAATCCTAGGTGTCTAAAACCCTAGGTCAACTTGACCTGCGTTTTCCGGGCTTCACTAGCCTGTCTTTCCTTCTTTCCTGCAAGGTACTCCAAAGCATCTATTGCTGGCTTTTTTCTCTTGCTGAGTTGTCCATGATCCATATTCCTTGTTGATTTGTTCTCCTCAATATTCTCGTCCAACGACCCATTTTCCATTACTTCTCCCCTTCTTTTCTGCTCCTTTGGCCACTTCGATCCATTCTCAGTCAATGTGCCTTCTACGCAATTTGCACTTCGTCTTTTCTTTTCTTTATTTCTTAATCCATACCCCAGGGCTAACAGGCCCCCAACACTCACATGTGACTCGTCCCAAGGCGCTGTAGGTCTGAACCTTCTGTTTTTCTTCGACTTTAGGTTGTGCGGAACAGCCTGTGCTTTCTGCTCTATCGTTCCCCACTGTGTGCAGATTGTCTTTTCTGTGTCTGGTACCCAGTTTCAACTGCACTTGGTACCTAGACCCATCTCCTTCTGCTTTTATTGAAAACTGCAGGGAAACTAGTTGTCATAGTACAATTTCAACCGGCTTCCATTCACCAAACCTTCCTTCCATTCTCCGTTCAAAGTCTTCAACTGTGCAACTCCTCCTTCTGTAACATAGGCAACCTCATATGGCCCAAGCCAATGTGTCCTGAACTTCCCTGGATGATTTATGAACTTGTTTTCGTATACCAATACCAGATCTCCTGGCTTAAAGGATTTCTTATTGATATGTATGTCATGGTAGGCCTTTTCTCATTCCTTCTGTACCTGCTGGTGAAATCCTGCAATGAATCTGTCTTCTTCCAGTTCTACCAACTGTGCAAGTATATCTTGCACAACAACTATGTCATCCATATCTGTAAATGATGCAATTCTTAAGCTAGGAACTAAGTATTCCATAGGTACGACTGCTTCTAGACCATAAACCAACTTAAAGGGAGTTTGCATTTTCAGCTTCTTACAAGTAGTTCGGTATGCCCATAATACTATTGGTACTCTCAGATCCCAATCATCCCTATTTACACTGAAAATCTTCGTCAGCGTTGTATCCAAGATCTTATTGAAAGGTTCGACTGTACCATTCGCTTGTGGATTGTATGGAGTTCTCTTCTAATGATGAACTGCAAATTCCTGAGTCAAGGCTTCGATAGTCTTATTAATAAATGTGTGCCTTGATCACTCATGAGGATCTTCGGGCATCCAAACCTGGTTATGATATCATCAAATATGAACCGTGCGGCTGTAGTTGCACTACAATCCTTAAATTCTCTTTCTTCTGCCCATCTGGTCAAATATTTTGTCCCAGTGATTATGTATCTTGATCCTGTGCGCTTTCCTAGGGGTTTTATAGGGCCCACAAAATCAATGGCCCATTTCTCAAATGCCTATAAAGTTAGATGTGGTGCTAAAGGAATCTCATCTATTCTCAAATGTTTCCCAACTCGTTGGCGTACATCGCAGGCTTTGTAGTAATCCTTCGCATCTTTGTGTAAAGTGGGCCACCAGAGGCCATCTCTAAGAACCTTCTGCGTTGTTTCTTTTCCTTCATAGTGTCCTCATGCGATTCCTTCATGTGGTTCTGCTATAATCAATGGTCTCTCTGCCTCCATAAACCATCTCCTCGAGATATCATTGGGTCCCATATATAGTTGTCCAGCTATAAGTGAAAACTCTGTAGCGTGAACTACCAGTTTTTTTTTTTCTGAATAATTGTATATTCACGAGGTGCCATCCCTATAGATAGGAACTGGACTATCTCGATGAAGTGATCATCAACCTTTTTTATGGACAACAACTTTGCATCCCGTTGGGTATCCTCCAAACTGGTAGGTTCTTCTCCATGCTCTAATCTGGACAAGTGATCAGGTCCCTTATTCATTCTTCCTGGCTTGACCATGATCTCGAAATCATATTCCTAGAATAGTAGTAGCCATCTGCATATTATTCCACCCAACACTGGCTTGTTGACTAGGTATTCTAGCAGAGAGTGATCAGTGAATATCTTAAAGTGTCCTCCAAACAAGTAGTGATGAAAAGTTTGCAGCGCATACACCATGGCTAAACCTCCTCTCTCAGTAGTAGTGTAATTTATCTCAGTTTTTGTTAGCTTCCTGCTAGCAAAGGCTAACAGATGGTCAATATCTCTTGCTCCTGGTTGTGCTAGCACTGCTCCCAATTCAATAGAGGATGCATCGACATGCACATTAAATTCCTTACTCTAATCCGGGAAAAACAGAATAGGTGCAGTAACCATTTTCTGTTTCAGTGTGTCGAAGCTTTGTTGGCATTCTTCTATCCATTGAAACTAACAATATTTCTTCAAAAGGTTCTCCATGGGTCCTGTAATCTGTGCATAGCCCTTAATGAACTTTCTGTAGTATCCAGTATGTCCCAGCGCAATGCGCAACTATCTAACTAAAGTAGGAGGGGGTAGATCAACAATAATGGCAATCTTAGATGGATCTACCATCAACCCCCGTTTACACACAATATGGCCTAGCAACATGCCAAAGGGTGAAAATAAGATACACTTATTCAGGTTCAGGGCAATCTGACATTGCTTGCACTTATCCAACATTAGTCTTAAACATTCAATATGATTTTTCAATAAGCTAAAAACAATCCAATCATCAAAATATGCTTCCAAACATTTATGTAAAAATTCCTTGAATTCTTCGACCACCACCCTAGAAAATATGGTTGGTGCATTCTTCAATCCAAAAGGCATCACTGTGTACTGGTAGGATTCCCATTCTGTTGCAAATGTGGTCTTATGGTGATCTTCCTTGGTAATCATGATCTCGTGATAACCTGAAAATCCATCTGTGAAGGAGTAAACTTCATGTCCTCCTACATTATCTAACACTTCGTCAGTAAGTGGTGTAGAGAATGGATCATGTAAGAATGCATCATTCAATTTCCTCAAGTCTACACAGATTCTTATCTCTCCTATTTTCTTATCTTGAACCACCATAGGGCTAATCCATTCTGACTCTTCAATAGGTTCTATGATTCCTGCTTCCAACATTCTGTCTATCTCAATCTTGACTTTCATCTTATATTTGGGATTCAATCTGTAGGGTCTCTTCTTGACTGGCCTTGCATCTGGTTTCAAGGGGATCTTCATCTCTCCCATGGGCCCTTTAATGCCCTTCATATAAGTGAACTTGGTTGGAAACAAGTCCAGATATTCATGTAGTAATTCAGTGATCTTGTCAATAGTGGCATCATCCCAATAATCTCCAATGTTTGCGAGTTTAGGTGCTTGCTCTGTTCATATATTAACTTTCTTGATTTTGATTGGTTGTCCAATACAAGTTAGTTCGACTCCTAGTCCTTCTATGTCTCTCTATCCTTCTATTTCTGTGATGTTCACATTCCTAGGATCGTCGTCTTCATTAGCATTGATATTGTAACAACCTTGCAATTTCTGAAGAGGTGCAGTCCATTCATCCTCTTCTTGCTCAACAAGGTGGGTAGGTGCCTCCTCGAAGATCCTCTTTATTACAACTTGTAAATCTTGATCTACTGTAGGGTACTAAATTTCAAATAAAAATGTAGCTACAAAGTTCTGAGTCATACTGTGCCAATCTTCAGTGGTGAGGCACAGTTCTGCTTGAAGATACCAATTGATAGGGATTGTGTCCAAAGTGTTAATGAATTTATGCACCCACTTCTCTTGAGGAATGTTTCTCTAGGCCTCCTCACAACTTCGCACACGGTCCTTCAGACAACTTTGACCTGTGTATCTACCCACGCACCCTTCTACTTGTTCTGAAAAGTGCATTGTCATCAAAGTGTGACATTGCACCCAGTCCACGATGTTTTGTTTGTGTGTTCCCCACCATTTTGTTGGTGTTGCTTTTAAAGCTTCATCCAGTGTCAATATTTGTTGTTGTACTTGTACAATTTCTTCAAATTCTGATAAGAATGTTTCTAAAGGATTTAAACCATCAAATGTGGGCAGATTGCTTACTTCTGTGCCAATCTAGTGAACTTCCCTGGTCAATCTAGCATACCTCCGTGCAGAAAATTTGTACATCTTGTTCTGCCAATTCTCTAGTGCTTCTTTTGAATCTGATGAGCATGCACTGTCACTTCACCAACTTAAGTTCTCATATGTTGTAGGATTAATGTAATCTTGTTGTCTTGTTGTCAATTTGTAAATATTTTCTAGCTCATATGAACGGTCTTCTTCTCTTATGGGCTCTATGTAACTGCGACCTTCATCAAGATCCATAGGTGCAATAACCCTAAGGCCATCACCTTGAAATGCCATTCTCTTTTTTTTTTTAATTCGACAAGAGTAGAATTATTGAAAGCCCAATCAATTCCTAACAACACAGGACAAGGAAAGCTATCATCAACTATCTCAATCACCTTGAAATCCACAAATGTCCTTACCCCGTCGATGTCCAAAGGGACATGCTCCAGTATTCCAAAGGGGCTTACTGCTTGCTGATTAGCCATCCTAAGCCTGATAGGAAAATAAATTAACTTAGGTTTTCCCATCAGGGCCTAGGTCTGCTTCGTCATAACATTGACTTCTGACCCTAAGTCAAGGACCACATAGTTTATATCATAATCTCCAATTTGAGCATTAAGGTGTAGCTCTTTATTTTTCCTTCTCTTTCTGGATACTTGATGTACTGCTTTGTTCAACAGAGGAACTATCCTACCTATCTCATACTGTTCGATCAAATTTTGTAGTTCTTGTATAGCTCTTTCATCCTTAATCAGATTAATGCAAGTACATAAGAATTCCATAAGCTTGCTTACCTCTTTTCCTTTTCTGGGTGAAGTAGACTGATCGAATGCCATAGACATTACACATTCTCTCACTTCTGGTTGTGTCTTTGATGAAGAAGCCCAATCTCTTCCAAATTATTTTCTTGCCTCCTCAAATGTATTCTTTTCTTTCCTTGGATCAAACACTTGTGTCTTCTCTGCACCTCTTCTGACCCTGGATTATTCTGTAGTCTTTCCTAGAGTCACCTAGTATTCTCCTATAGCAACGCCACCTCTAGTGATAACAATGACTCTGGGATCCTCTCCATGAGGCTCTACTGAGATTAATTGTACTTGTTGGTTTCCTCCTCGTCTCTCATGAAGTTTGGCTAACATCACAGGGAAATCTTCAATAACATGTTTGAGTGAGTTGCAGTAGCTGCAAGTGGTACAAGTGTTCTCACAGTCCCTTGCCAAATGTCCTAGCTATGCGCAGTTATAATAAATGATTTGACCTCGACCTCGACCCATGCCTCCTCCTCGTTCTTTTCCTTTGAATCCACCATGAGGGTTGAAGTTTTCTCTTCCTAGAGAGTTAAACTGCATACTATTTCCTTCCTGTTGTACTTCTCCTTGAATCCTATATGTGTCTCTTGACCTTTCATGCAAGATTTCATAAGCCCTACATTCCTTCTCATCATGCCCCACAAATTTACAGAATCTGCAGTAAAAATTGGCAGGTGTTTGGACATATTTTTGCATGTAATATCATTCACTAGGGCGATGTCTATTTCTACATACCTCACACCAAGTTAGAGTAACCTGCTTCAAAGGGATTTGGGCTCCAGAGGCCAAGTACTCATGAAATAGGGGACAATGCTCCTTATCATGGCCCTCTGATTTGCATCTGATAAACTAGATGTATTCTCTTTTATCTTTTCCCTTGTCTTTCTTCATATCTTCGACCTGCAGAGATAAGATATTTAGCTGACTCAAAATTTGACTCATACTTGAGCTGGATTCTCCCATAGGGGTTGATTCTAGTTTCATGGAGATCTCCAATGCCTCAGCCTATGAAGCGATCTTTTTTTGCATCAGAGGAACTCTGATGCGTGGTAGGAGGGCAACAATGAACCATTATTTATTTTGTTCGTCTGGAATCTGAAAACTCAAGTAGCATGTCAAGGTCTTAAACCTATGATCAAACTCTCACACAGTTCAGCTACTCTCTGCTTGATTTATTCCAGCTTTGTAATGAACTGCCACTTTGACTTGGGTTTCTTGAATTCAACAATCAATGCAGTCTTAATGACATTCAACGGTTTCAGCTGTGCAACTCCCTGGAAAAATTTCATGTACCAACTCAATGCAAAGTCTCTTAGGGTATTACTAAACCGAGTTCTCTTAACAGTTTCGTTAGTGATATTCTTAATACTCCACACAAATTATCATAAGAAACAATGTTGATCTGGATCTTCAAGTCCATCTCCCCTAAAGGTGGGTAACCTCATCTCATCTGCCATAGGTCTTCCTAGATTTCTTGATTGATTATGTGCTGAACCACTTGTACCAGTGCTCTGAGTGCTCTGATAACTTAGGTTACTTAGGTTACTTAATGTTGCTAAAACAACAGGAGGAGTGATAGTACTTACTTTGACAACAGGCGTAGTCCTTGAAGTTATTGATTCTTCTCGGCAAGGTTCTTCAGTCTTTTCTTCCTCTTCTCTAGTGGACTCTGAATGTTCTTCATCTTTTAGATCTGCCTCTTCTCCATTATAGAATCCCTCATCTCCGTAATTCTGCTTAAAGAGGTTCGCAAGAGGAACTTCTTTGAACGTTCTCCCACTACGCGTGTGTCCAACCTCTGTGTCGCTATCACTGTTTGAGTTATTGAAAATTATCTCTTTAATCCAGCCAATTATTGTATCTTCAATATGTTCTTCTCATGCAATATTATCTTGTTTTTCAACTTCAAGAAGTGTAAAAGTTTTCCTCTAGGTCCCTTAAATAAATATCTCTCTGCTTGGCTATATGACTCAACTTTGTCAATGGAAAACTCGGTGATGTACCCTCTAATAGTACTACTAAACTAGTGATCCACTGCTCTTGACATGGTGTTATCAACTCTCTTGACCTTCTTGATTAGCGTTGATGTCCAAACCACAGGTGGTCTAGATCTGACCTCAAACTGGGTATCTGTTAATCTGGCTAACCACTCATATAACTCTTTATGAATTCCTCCATATAAAATATCGTGTATATCAGTAAAGATATATTTTCCCAACCAATCTTCAATACTGATACTAGGGTTCTTGTTTTTTTCTTCGGCAAAGTCCTTCTCTTATTCTTCTATCCACTTTTGAAACTATGTCTTCGATGGAAACCACCTTGACATTCCCTCAAGAAGATCCTGGTCTCGACAACATAACCATTTGTTAGCATAGGGTCAGACCCAGGGTTCAGCTCTAACAACGCACCAACAAGCCCTAACTACTGGCCCTTTCAGAAACACCTGCAAAGCAGATGCAGTCTCACCCGAAGTAGAAATAGGGGGTTGCAAGACACAAGTGTCTACAACTAGAAGAAATGCAAGTGGATCCAAGGCAACAACACACAACAACCTAGTTATTATTACCAAGCATAAAACTACTTCGCACAGTGATATTCCAGATCTAACCTAATAATGCAATAATAGAATGAAATAAGGCAAAAGAACACAATATCAACCACAGAGACACAAAATATACGTGGTTCACCCTCTCCCTAGGGATACGTCCACATAACTTCATTTCTTGATATATTATGTGAAAACATACAGTTCTATTTGCACTCTTAGCTTGTAGATCTCTCTCTCTTTCTCTCCCTCCCCTCCCTGCGCACCCAGATACAGGGTTGATCTTCATGTTAGGATATTTAGACACTTCGGAGTTATTTAAGATCTACTTGGTCTAGTATGTCGATTAGGTAAAAGTGTGTTTCTTTAGTATGCATTAGTATGCATTTGTAGTTAGGAAATCCGACGGTCACGATATGTTCCCGACATAGAGTGATCCGACGGTTCATACTCTCCTCGATCTTAACGACCATTGATCCGT
>ML794251.1:53622-78343 GCA_009831015.1 Picea engelmannii
CTGTTCAGTTTGGGATACATTACAGTTCAGGGGGGACTCCCTTATTGGTTGGTTTCACTGATTCAGATTGGGCTGGTGACCCCGATGATCGGAAGTCTACTGCAGGTTATGTTTTCATCCTTGGTTCAGGACCTGTCACTTGGGTTTGTAAGAAACAACAGGCTATTGCACTTTCTTCAACAGAAGCAGAGTATCGAGCAACAATAAATGCAAGTCAGGAAGCCCTGTGGCTTCGACAGATCCTTTCAGAGTTTGGACTCCAGCACCAGCATTCGACCAGCCTTTGGTGTGACAATCAAAGTGCCATCAAGCTTGCCAAAGACCCAGTTCAACATCAGTGTAGCAAACACATCAAGATACACATGCACTTCATCAGAAAGCTTATTCATGATCAAGTTATTTAAGTGCTCTTTTTCCCTACAGAAGATCAAGTTGCAGACATTTTCACAAAGTCTCTTACAGAAGAGAATTTTTCCAAACTTCGATCTATGTTAGGAGTTCAGGAAGCTGTCATTAAGGGGGGATAGGCTCTAATTCCTCCTTCCTTCTCCTATTGTGTCATTATTTTAAATCCTTCAATCCTGTCCCAAGTTGTTCTTAAGAGGGGATGTTAGGATATTTAGACACTTAGGAGTTAGTTAAGATCTACTTGGTCTAATATGTCGATTAGGTAAAAGTGTGTTTCTTTAGTATGCATTAGTATGCATTTGTAGTTAGGAAATCCGATGGTCACGATATGTTCCCAACATAGAGTGATCCGACGGTTCATACTCTCCTCGATCTTAATGGCCATTGATCCGTGGCTTAACACCCGATTGGTCCATGATCTCTATTTAAAGAGCATGGAGGGTCATTTTCCGATGATCGATTGTGAGAAACTCTCTTGTAAAATCTCTCTGTAATCTTTTTCTTTGCATTAATAAATTGCTCCAAGTGGCCGCATTGGATGGGGCCGTGGATGTTTCCCCGTAGGGGTTTTACCACGTGAAAACATCGACGTGTTGATCTTTGATCTGGTTATGTGAGTGGTTACTGAAGGTGTTCGTCCTCTATTGGAATACCTGTGTTGTCAAACACTTCACACCCAGTTGAATATCTTACAATACAGAATGCTCTCACACACAACACTTCTCTCTCACATAGTAGTAATCACTCAATCACACAATAATAATGAACTCTCAACCAACTTAGAACCAACCCATCCCAGGTCCTTTAGACCTTTATTTATACATTACAATGACTCTCTAACAACCTTAGGCTGAAACCTAGGTGTCCAAACCCCAATTGACCAAAACCCTAGGTCAACTTGACCCGTGTTTTTCGGGCTTCGCCAGCCTGTCTTTCCTTCTTTTCCGTGAGGTGCTCCAAAGCATGCATTGGTGGATTTTTTCACTTGCTGAGTTGTCCACGATCCATATTACTTTCTTATCTGTTGTTCTCTATCTTCTCGCCCAACGACTCATTTTCCCTTACTTCGCTCCTTCGTTTCTTCTCCTTTGGCCACTTCGACCCATTCTCAGTCAATGTTCCTTCTACGAAGTTCGCACTTCGTCTTTTCTTTTTATTTTTCTTCACTTTCTTTCTTAATCCATACCCTAGGGCCAACAGACTTGGTGTTGAACAACTGAAGAATCCATCGATTAGGAGACATTGATGTATTCTCAACTGTTGATGGAGATAGAGCCTGCCACTAATCACTGCAAGATTCAAGGTACTCATAGTTCTATAGGTCTCATTTCCAGAATAGATGGTATGAAGTCGATGGAAGGAGACCCGCTGAAAGGAGATCATTAAGGCATATCTCATCAGTCAGCATGAGGTACAAATAAGGAGCTTCGTGATTTGATGGAAATCGAATGAAGAACATGTTCACAAACCAACGACCCTATGTGTCTTTCGCGTGCACCAAGTGCAAGGGTACATGAAAAATACCCTCTAAATAGTATCCAATGATGAAAAATGCTGACTAAGGTGAGGAAACCACCAATAAGGCTAATGGAATCCAAGGCACTACACGAATCCCAATGTGTGAATAGATGTCTTGAAGTTAAACACAAGGGACACCACCCAGTCAACAATCAATGATGAAGTGTCGATTGTTGGGTTCAAGGTTACCTACCAATGATGAAAGTAGGACCAGGGTGCATGATAGGACTACAATATCATGTGATTCTGAGACAAACTGAGGGTATGGCCGACATGCAAAGTCAAGAGTTTTGAGAAGTGGGCGACACAGGTTGATAGAATTCCTTTGAACAAGAGCATGAGACATATGGAGGACTCTGGTAGCGTAGACCCAATGATGAAACCATGAGATGCAGGAGGCATCAATGAAACTCTCTATAGGGACTAGAAGAGTAACCAGTCGATAGAGAAGACTTTGTAACGATTTCAGCTTCCTAAGGCCATGCTAATCCAAAAAATATGATGATAAATGGACTCAATAACTTTGTGCGTTGTTCAAAGGCGACATGACCGCTGCCAACATAAGATACAGAGGAGGAAAAGAGTGTCGCAAGTAAGCAAAACTACTTCCAGTAATAGAAAATACCTATGCTCAATGCAAGGAGATGCATGCGGGAGATGGACACTTAGGGGAATGTTCCCTCCTGGGTATAGGGTGTCAAATTGTGAAGGATATAAACAAGGCTCTGCTTGGTTGAGGATGCAAAAACTAGCGAGGAAAACAGTTTATAACGCAAAGCGAGAACTAGCTATAGGATCAATACTGCAAGCAAGGGCATGAGATGCAATCACAATTTAATGCCAAAAAATGTCCCTTTTTATGTCATTTAGTCTACTTGGTGTGAAAAAGGGATAAACTTGTGCCAAATAGACTTCCTTTCAAATCCAATTTGCGAGTGTGAAAGAGACAAGTTCACTCGACAATCGTTTCACTTTTTTGAAGACAAGTTGGAAAATAGATTAAATTAAATTCGGTTGGGAGTCCTTGAGGTATAAGGAAGCATGTTTATGAGTGAGGAATGAGGCTCARCATAAAGTCATGTACTAGCTACGAGGGACTCTTGGTCYTATGGAAAAAAYTCTGGATGGGCGCCAAATGAAGAAGGGGATCTAAATAGGGCACCCATGSGAAGTCTCTACCACTTG
The DNA here is from genome assembly GCA_009831015.1 of Picea engelmannii. Lineage (NCBI taxonomy): Eukaryota > Viridiplantae > Streptophyta > Pinopsida > Pinales > Pinaceae > Picea > Picea engelmannii. The sequence continues at coordinate 56,734 of ML794251.1, forward strand.
ATAACGACACTAATTATAGCAGATGGAAGGTTCTATGTCACAACAAATGGGTTCTTACCTAAGGCGAAAAAGTGACAGTTATAGRATAATGCAAAAATGCATGATGGAATGGTTACCTATCCTATATGTTGGGTAATGAAAATACATGCCCGTGGYGACGAACGACCAACATAACGTTAGAATCCGCAAGAATCCCTGGTAAMAACTACAAAAAACAACTCAATCCACSTTTGTATTAGTCCATTAGGTGAAAAAATGACTCAAAACTATAGAAAGTGGGTAAAAATTGTTATAAATAGTAACAAAAACCAAAAATTACTATGTCATTTTGATTTGTTTACCCAAATAGTGAAAATTGGACCAAAATACCTTCAAGATTCAACTGGTGATTGCGGGAGCGTCAGACAACAAAATCAGAAACCATCTAGACCAGGTAACTCTTCTTCCCTTCTTCTTCATTTCTAGTGGATTAAATTTTTAAATTAGGTTCCAAATTTTGAGTAATTTAGGGAATAAATTGTGAAATTCGGTGTATGTGGACTGTCTCTTAATGAGTCGCGTATACGATGGGTTATACGTGCCTATGAAAACCATAGGGCGCGTATACCCATCCCTATATGCGACTGTAAGATAAGAAACTCATGTACAAGCACACCATCAATGATTTCTATGGTTTCTAACTCAAATTTTGATTTTCCTCTGGCAGGATGGTTCTTGAATGGAAAGAGAGAGAGAGAATGAGGAGGTCGATGCTACTGTGGATCATGATATGGGGGTTCAAATGGCCTTAAAAATACGTGGCTTATATAAATTTTGGGCATTCAAAGGAATGAGGGCCCAGGTGAGGTTGCTTGAGATGTTTGTGGGTTACTGGGACCGTGAGAGTGAAATCTTCAACCACGATGGGAAACCATTGAGGATTGAAGTAGAGGATATCTACTTTTTTACTGGATTATCACACCAGGGAGAGGTTGTAAACCTCAAATCATGGGGATCAGGGAGAGGAATAAAACTAGAGGATTACAGAGACGCCCACTATGTAGCAGGGACTCCGAAGGTCAGGAGTCAACTCCCAATCCAAGCAATAAACAGTCTCAGCCTGAATATTGTTGTCCTCGTATTGACCATGATCACAGGTTCAGCCTCATTGCACTAGGCATCGAGGCTTCTCATGTTCTATGCAGTACAATGTTTGAGACCCATAGTATCTGACTGGTTTACCTCACTACTGGAAAATATGAAGAGCGAGTTGATAGAGTGAAAACATGGGAGTAAGAGGAATTTTGGGTTTGCCTCTATCTTATGCGGTTTCTTCTTTGAGTGGGTTCTAGGTTTGGTACCTAGAGTTGAGATTCTTCTGAGAGGACCTCGTGATCCAGCAATGGCACGGTGGACTGAGGTAATGAGATGGCAGGGGGGAGGTACGGTGCCCACACCCTACAACAAGTATTTATTCTACTGGTGGCAGTGACAGGTCATTATTCTGGATGACTATCCCTATGCAGGGATTGACTTTAGAGGGGATCTAGACATGCCACTTCCACCAGGGACCGCTTACGGGGACATAGGTATGTCAATTTTTTTTTAATATTTCATTTTTTTGTATTTTTGTATATTGAAACAAAAATATTTTTGGATGGTTCTTAAGTACTAACGAGACACTTGTGTAACACAGACGTGGGTCTGTGACAGCTGGAAGGGCCTCCTCGACATAGATGGAGGAACCGGGGGGATGAGGTGGCGGGAGGAGAATCTAAGAGAGTCCTACAAAATGTGTAGGGAAACCTGTCTCGTTTGACTCATAGGATTCCCATGGTTCAGGTAGAGGATATGCCAAAAGCCATGCAACGACAAGTGGTTGGTGTGGCCAGATCTTGGGTGTTACTCTTTTGGTGTCTCACAAACATCGTAGTTTTTTACCATGACACACATCCGGCGCCTCAGGCGTATATGTCATGAATATTGTAGTACCGATTGTATATTTGTATTGAGGGTATTAGCCCCAATTTTGTACTATAAACACCATATTTTTTGAAATATATATAAAACTGGGATCTTCGGATTTACTTATATTTTACAATGTGTACATTGATGAGATGTTTTTCTTTTCTTTAGTTATGTGAAAATCTAAAACGAAATTAGCATAAGCATTGGATACATGATTAGAATTCCTAGGAATGTGATAATATGTAATAAAATCAAATTGTCGTTCTAAAAGACTTACCCGTACGAATTGTCGAAGTAGAGTAGGATCACACACACAATAACTATTGTTCAACTGACATACTACTAACTGGGATCTAGGTGAACCTCCAAAGAGAGAATACCATGCAATATAACATCATGCAAAATTTCTATAACGACGCTAGATTCAGCCACATTATTCATGGATGGACCTAGGCATATGCCACCTAAAGACACCAGAAGACCCTCGGGTGATTAAACCACCCAAGCGGCAAAATCCAAGTTACATGTATAACGATTGGCTTCGTCTGTGAATCTTAGGTAGACCAAAGACTCCATGACATCTGCCAACCAAGTGAAAACTTGATAAGCAAGCTGAAGACAGAAAGAAAGGGAAAAGATATATACACTAAATTACATTAGTATACAAAGATTTCCGCTCAATATTGGGGCTCAAGCATAATATATTTTTAAGTAGAGCCCATTCCTCAGCTCGGCCAACATATTCCCTTCATAATATTCTAACTCATAGGTTCCTTTTTCTAGAACACGTCGCACGATATAAGGACCGTGCCACATGGGTTTAAACTTGCCTGCCCCCAGCGATTCTTTGGCTTGATCATACAAGAGGACCAAGTCCCCTTGGCGTACAACTGAGGACAGACAGAATTATCGTACTGGACCTTGACATGTATTGTTTTTCTCCTCGATAGTCGTAGAGGCATCTCGACATTGCTTGTCAAGACTCTCTAGGTGTACAAGGTGTCGCTCGAGATCAAAAGTGTCAGGTAGGAGCGCGACTGCCTACTTAAGAGAAGGGATTTCACATTCAATAGGTAAGTCAACTCCACACCGTGTACTAACTGGAAAAGGGAAAATATGGTGGCAGTCTTGTCCAAGGTTCGGTATGCCCAGAGTGCGGGATATAGCATAATGTGTCAGTTAGATTTACTCTGGTTGATAGTTTTTTGCAAAATGGTCTTGAGAGACTTGTTGACGGCCTCTACTTGTCCATTTACTTGGGGGTAATAAGGAGAAGAATGACCATGTCTAAACCCCAACTTAGATGCTAGTTCTTCCGTCATTTTGTTCTGAAATTGACTTCCATGATTAGTGACAATATCACTCGAGATATCGAGCTGAGCGATAATTTGATTGAATATGAAGAAGGCCGCAGTATTCCAATCGGATTTAATTATAGGCATGGCCTTGTCCCACTTAGTAAAGTAGTTTATGGCCATGATAATGTGTTCATGCCCCTCAACCTAAGCTGGGTTGCAATACACAAAGTCCACCCCACACTTAGTGAAGGGGGCGAGGGTAATGTCTGGGTGAAGAGGGGTTGGATATGAGCACATTTTCCAAGTGAACACCTGGAAGGGGTGACAGTTCTTAACCGCTTCGATACAATATTTAAATATAGTAGGCCATAAATAATCAACTCGCAATTTTTTTTGGGTTGTCGCAAGCCGGAATAGACGACCACCACAAGCCCTGTTAGGGTCCTATGATATAGTCATATGGTCTCTAGTTATCTATTTGGGAAATTTCCCTGAATCATTTTGAGTGTGTCTTCATGTTAAGAAAATCAAAGTAAATGGTCCAGTGGTGTATATTATGTTTCAAAAAGGTGTCCAGGTATATCCAAATTTGGAAAATGATATTTTGAGCTCTTGAATGCAAAAGTGTCAAAGGTTAGCTTTCGGAAGCTAAGGGTCAGTTTTCAATGTGTTATAATCTTCTGAAAGCTATCACTTTCGTCAGCTAAAAAGGCAGGCGCATGGTGTTCTTAGCTGTCGAAAACACAGAGTCTACTAATGGTTAGATTGTCCCATCAGACTCTCAAACTGTCATTAGTACACTTGTCATGATGATCTTAAGTGTTGCCTAAATTAACTAGAATTGGATCATGATACGATCTGGGCAAGTGATGTATGTCTGATATGATTATTTAGTGAAATATATTAAACCCTAATCTAGTAGATACGAGTTCTCTACTGCCAACTAAGATCACCATAAACTCACATCATTCATTTTTTACCTAATCAATCACGTGGTTTTTGTCTTGGTCGAATGATGCAATCATCATTATGATTCAAGTTTCATTCTTTATTAAGGGTTTATTCTAAAAGATTGTCATTCAAACCTTTTCCCCATATCATGCATTTTCCCTCTTCTCGAGCTTCAATCTGTCCTCTCTCACCACCCCTATGTCTCCCCAAGCCCGATTTTATTGTATTGTAGGTGTTGACAATTGGTTTTGCCGATGAAGAAGGGAGGGGCTTTGCTTAGGAAAGATCTTAATGATATAGCATATCTGGAATCTCACCCTGAGATTTTCCAGATGTTCAGAGATGCTGGATGTTACAGGTATTGTGAAAAACCAGAAGGTTTTCACCAAAGAGTGGTTGAGGCATTTGCCTTAAACTTTGATGGAGCCAAGGACAAAGTGGGAACAATTGAGATGCAAGTTGATGAATTCATTGTTGCAACAACAACAGAGATACCTGGGACTAGTGAAAGATGGTTTAAAACAACCATTACTAAAGACATCGAGTTCAGGTCTTATCTCAAGCCTGAACACAAATGTATTATTTGGAAGAAAGATATCCCTAGATCCTACTTGGAGGAAAAATGGCAACACTTGCTCAAAGTAATCTAGGTATACATTACATGTGAAGGCAGATATGGTAGAGTGATGCTCTACCATTTCAAGATCATGAACCATTTCACAGGTAGGTGTCCTTTGAATCTGCCCTTCTACCTCCATAGAAGTTTGAAAAAAATGGCACACCAAGTTCAGGCCAAACCTAGCAAGGTGCAGGGCAGGATTTTCCATCATAGCCTTATCAAACTCATAGTGCTTGAATAATTGCAGAGGAGGTATAAGAATTGGGAGAATTTTCTCTTCTAGAGTGAATTTGAACCAGAACCCCAACCTAAGGACAAAAAGAATACTTCATCCAATAAATATTCAACACCCTAGAGTAGTAAAAGGAAAAGAAGAGCGATTTCCCCAGTGATTACAGAGGAGCCAAACTCTTCTTCTAAGTCTATAAGAGCCAAAAAGAAGCTTGATTTCAGCCAAGCTATAGATGGGAAAACTAGTGCCTTTGATAAAAATGTCTTGAATTTGCCTTATATAGATTCAGAGGAGGAGGTAGAGCTTATATAAGAAGAGATGCCTGAGCAATCAACTCCTGAAGAAACAACACCTGGAGACCAAAGTTATGAGAATGAAGCCCTTGATTTTCAAGCTCCTGAAGAAGCACCTTTCTCACCTGAATCTCAAGATATGGAGGTCCCTGAAGCATCAATAAGAAAACACAGTAAGTCAACATCAAAGAAGATCAAAAAAATTGAGGAAGAAGTCATGGAGCTGAAGTTACCGGAAAAGGTGGTCAAATCCCAAATTGAGACCATCATGAGGACATCATCAGAGGTAAGAGACTGTTTTCAAAGACTAGCTAAAATGCATGTTAAATTGGAAAACCAGAACAAAAGGATGCTTGAAGAAAACAAGAAGTTACACAAGGTAGCTAGATGTTTGAAGATGAAACTAAGGCTCAAATATGCAAATCTTATAACTCATCCAAGCTTGGCGAAGCTAGCAGAGGCTACAAAGAACTTGAATGAGTAACCTTGAAGTTCAAAAGACTGTAGGAATTTAAATTTTGAAGTTTTGATGAAGATTTTCAAAGCCTGTGGTTTCGGCAGCTTGCGCGGGTTTCAAAAGGCATTGCTAGATACCGAAATCTCCTCTTTCAGTAGCTTACCCCCACGATTTTACGTTTCTAAGCTACCGAAAGCGCAAGAACTGGCAGAATACTCATTTTTTTCTTAGATCGAGGATTTTTGTTTCCAGCTCATGTGGGAATGGTTTTTAAGGAAATATAATAATTAAAGGGATACAAATCATCATCATTTTCCATCTTTTGAGGCAGATGATAAGGCAAGAAGACTAAGTGGCCTTTCTATTTTGACCAAAATTGCTCAGCTGTCAAATAAGGATTTTGAAAGTGTTATACTATCTTATGAAGACTATGAAGACTACTGAGGAGATCAAAGATTGTTGAAGACTTAGTTGATAAGGGTTTGACCCTTGAAATCAGGATTCAATCCTACACATCATTATTAATTTGATCTTGTTTAATTTTAGTATATAAGATCCAGTTTTATAGGATCTTGAACTTGTTTGTAAAGGCTATCAAGCCTATGAATTTTAAGAGAGAAGGTGGTGGTTAGACTGAAAGGGAAGGATGGCATGGGAATATCCCCATCCATTGTAGAAATGTTTCAAAATTTGTAAGTGACTTTTATGAATGAATACAAAGGCATTATATTTCCAGATTCTTGTGTCATGTTTAAGTGGTGAAGTTTTTCCTTGATGTAACTTTTTTCATTCCTGTTTCACATGATTTTTCTTTCTGTATTGTCTACGAGAAGATAATGTGCAAGATTTATTCTTAACACCTTATGCTGGCTTGAAAAAATATTTATGTTTTCTTCCAAGTTTGAAATGTAGAATTCGGATAAGCTCTGCTCTGCATTTGAAATGAATTTCAATCTATTCTTATTTTTCCATTTTATAAGCTCAAAGGATCTGTTAGCACATAATCTTGTATGAGAGGTGTTTTCCTTCAAAGTGTCCCCTTCGACGAAAAAGTGGCAAAGAATGGGTCAAAAACCCACTTATCCTAAGTCGGGGGCGCATAAGCGCTCTGGATTATGTAGCGCACATATCTAGGCGGTTAGAATATGCGCGCCTAGATCTTTGGTCCAGATTCAATTCCGGACCCCCCCCCACCTGTCATTCTACCTTTAATGGGTGTGGGGGGGGGGGTTGATATGATAGTTCTCTCGTGCATGGATCTGAAGGGTCAGGCGAGCCACACCCAAATCTACGGTTGAGGTCCCATTCCATACCCACCCATCATTCTATCTTTAATGATGGGTGGGGGTCCGATATGGGTGGTTTTCTAGTGTGGGCCCCTTTCCTATCATGCTGCCCCCTCCTTGCGTCGCCCTCCTCCTCTTGTCACCTATGTTCCACTAGGCCTCATGTCCACCGGTCTCATCACTCATTTCCCCCTTGTCTCGTTAGGATACACTTGCCTTCCACTCACCCTCGTGGCATATCATTTTTCGTTTCGCTCCCTCTTGTCTTCCCACACCTGTCCCTCTCCCTATCACGTTGTCCCGTCATAGGAGACGTGATCCCCTTTGAAAAATCATATCCCACCACCATATATCTGTGCCCCCCACAAGATCTGCCACATTCGTCCTCTAGCCTCTCCTCGTCTCACTTCCACATATAATATGCCAAATCATCCCTGTCTAGTCATCGCTCATCATTCTCTCCCTGTCAGGTGCCCCAGTTATCACGTTTGCCTCCACGTCTTACGATGAATCCATTTAGCAGATTGAGGTGGCAGCATGAGAAGCCTCCATGTCCCAAAGCTGTAGAGTTGATCGGGGCCATTTCCAATTCCAAGGAAGCAGTTATTGAAATAGTTGGTGGTGGGTGGACATTGTTTCCACCATAAATGGAAAGTACATGAGAGGACTGTCAACTTGTCAACTCCTTGCAGGCTCGTTCTGGAACACGGTGGTGTCTGAATGAAGTGCACGATGGCTCAGAGACTGCATGCACAGTTTGCCAATAAATATGTAGATGTAATGCCTTCAATGCAGTAACTCAAAGCTCAAATTGGGCTTTGCTTCAAGTATATGAAGGCATTTTTTCCATTTTTTTAATCTATCGATGGTTGAGATATGCTCCCGAATTATAAAACTTTAACGAAATTTCTGGTTCTCTGGTTATGAGTTGTATCTAAGACCTCCTATTTAATGAAAGTCAACTTCTCTCCATCTCTCTGTAAACTTTGTTTTAAGACACTCAAAATTGGCAGGTCCAGTCGAGGGAGATTATGTTGTGTGATGTATGTTTGATCATGACAATGTTTTCACCAGTTTTACATCAATCTCCCGTGTCTTTTTCTTCCTGTTACCCTGAGTATCTCATTGAAAGATTCAAACGAGTTGTTACAGTAGCCACTGTGATGTAGGTATGATCACTCTGTTACTGTAACTATGTCATCCTGGCACATTTCAATGTTTGTTCTTTCTTCTATGGGTTGTTGTAAGTTTGATGCCTACAACAGACCTTTGCAGTTTCTCTCTGAATTCTTCCTCCTACTCAACCTTATTACAACTTACTGACTGAAGTTAGATCAAGACCTCACCTACTTGTGCATAGCCTAGCCTAGGATTCTGAGTTAAAACGATATTCTTTTGGGTCTACATCCATTTGATCACCCTTTGATATAACAATCATGACATAAAACTGATGGGCATCGGGCTCTGCTCCTACCGCAATCCAGGAGTGACTTCTGACACTAACATTTCTGGCGTTGTTGCCAAGGACGAAGTTGAAGATTTTCCCCGTAATTGAACGACATTGAGCCTCTAATTCTGAAGGTGCATCAAGCATCAGAGCCCTTGAAGATTTCTACTGTGCACCTAGAGAGTCCATTGTGACGAATCCACTGTGGAGAACTTACTATTTCAGTTGTGGCTTCCAGAGGCAAACACAGGTGATCTACTCCAAAGTTTCCTTTAGCAACACCTGAAGCCGATCCAGAGAATCTTATCATAAAGGGAAAGGCCCTCAAGGAAGGAACTTCTACTATTGAACCAAGTATTTCTGATAGTTCTTGTTTCCCTCTGTTAGAAACTCCAATTCCTGCTTCTCAGTTTCCTAGCAGACCCTTTACTGAAGTTTCCCATTTCCTGAATTTTGGGAGTGTTCCTGCTGAGTTTTCTTCCCCTGGTCTTGCATTGGATGGAGAAAATCTTGTCACTCCTATCTCCCCTGACGTCGTAGCCTGGTCTAGACCCAGGAACTTAAGAGATTTTCCTACCCCGGGCTTTAACACCCCTCCTCTGGTTACTGTTGTTGTTGCGGTGTTAACCCATCCCTCTTCTCCTTTAAGCCTTATAGCCTTTTCTTCAAATTCTCTACTGTTCCCTTTTCCTCTTGTGAGTTCAGCTCCTCTCTCCCCTGTTCGACCCCAGTCTCCTCCACCTAATATCCCCATGGAAGGAGTTAATCCCCCTGGTAATAGAATGGATGCCATGGTGGCTACTAGATATTCCCCTCTCGTCCTACCTTAGCCAACCAATCCTCTCCCTGCTGGAGATTAATTGAAATATATGCCTAAATTCACTGGAGAGGAAGACATAACTGCTGAAGAGAACCTTGCTTCCTTCTACAGTTATGCAGACAACCTGAACATCAAAAATGAAGATGTGTAGATGAGAGTCTTTGTCCAGAGCCTTGACGATGAGGTTAGAAAATGGTTTACGTGACTGACCCCAGGATCTATTGCTGGGATTGAGGCTCTGGATAACGCCTTCTTGAGATAGTGGGGAGATAAAAAAGATTCCATGTATTACATGACATAATTTGGGTCCTTGAAGAAGAAGGAAGGAGAGTTTGTCTCTGAATTCTCCAAAAGATTCAATAAGATGTACAATAAGATCCATGCTGAGATCAAACCCTCAGAAGCCTCTGCCAAAATCACTTATGCTACTGCTTTTGACCCTGATTTTTGCCTCCTACTTAGAGAAAGACGATCCACTTCCCTAGCTAACATGGAAGATGCAGCCTTGGAAGTAGAATCAAATGTGTTGGCAGTTAACAGGCTCAGAAGTAAATCTGACAAAGACAGAGGAAGAGGGAAATATGAGGCATCAACCTCTGGTTCTTCTGCAGATCACTGTCAGGTGGATGAATTGACAAAGATGGCGAAGACTCTGTCTGCAGAAATGGAGAAAATAAAAATGGAAGGGAAACAAACATACATAAATCCTCAAAACACCGACAACAGAGGCAACTTTAGGAGGCCTAACAACAATGTTCCTCATATTATGCCAAGGGAACAAAGGAACATAGATAGGGATGATCAAAGGATTCATACACCCCTCCAGAATAACTTTGTCACCGATGAAGAGAGGTAAGAAGAGGAGCTTGACCCTGAAATTCACTGTATTGAAGACACCTCCCCTTTTTCCCATTTGTCTCAATCTTCATATGAAGAATCCCTTATGAATAGTCAAATAAATGAGCTGAGTAAAGGGGAGAAATCCCACCATAGAATTTCTAACAAATACAATCTTAGATCAAAGAAGAAAGAAGAGAAGTCTGATCAACCCCTCATAGCAGAAAAACTTGCTAAGCCTGCAACAAACATAGCCCGAGAAAAAAAAACTCAGAACCTCTTGCCAATAGCCAAAGACCCTGTCTCAGAGGTAAGGGAAATTCCTAAGCCTCCTTCCTCCTTTATTTTTGAGCACGAAATTCAAAAGATCATAATTCTCGTACCCCTCTCAGAACTTGTTAAAAATGAAGATTTCAAATGGTCCCTCTCCAAACTGTTGTTGTCTGAGCCACCTCAGCTTACCACAAACTCACTAAATCTCCAATATGAAAAGCCAGCAGTCATCCTAGGTCCCATGGTAGAAGACAGAGATGATTCATCCCGTCCCTTCTACACATCCTTGAACATACATGATAAGGTGTTGCATAACTACCTTATGGATTCAATGGATTCCCATAACCTCATGCCCAAAACAGTTATGGAAGAATTGGGATTGGAAGTAACCAGGGCCTATCATGATTTGTACTCTTTTGATTCAAGGAGGGTGCAATGTATTAGAGTCATCAAAGACTTGGTGGTGTCTTTATTTCAGTTAACAATGAAGAGTGTGGTCATGGAGATTGTGGTAGCTGATGTGCCCCCCAAATTTGGCATGTTGTTGTCAAGATATTGGATTAAAAATCTTGGAGGAACATTACAAATGGACCTCACCTATGCCATTATTCCAGTTTTTGGAGGAGAACACATGAGATTGTACAAAGAAGCTCAGTTGGCCTACATTGTCAGTGACGAAGAAGACCCCACTAACCATCCTATCTATGCACTTGACACAGATTTGGGGTCTAGTTTGTTACATCTTACTGATGCTCATGAAGTCCCTCTTGAAGTCAGAAAGAAGCCCTTGTCTGATCAGGAAATACCTCCTCCAACTACATCTGTGTGGAATATGTTCTTTGATGGAGCCTCTTCTAGTGAAAGTGTTGGTGCCAGAGTGGTTTTTGTATCGCCTTGTCAGGAAACCATATCCCTGTCATACAAGCTAGAGTTTGAAACCACCAATAATGTGGCAGAATATGAAGCTCTTGTTTTAGGTTTAAGGACTACAAAAAAGATGGGAATTAAAGAGGTAGTAGTGTTCAGAGAGATTGAGTTGATAGTCCAGCAGGTCAGAAATGCTTATCGGGCTAAACATCCTCGACTCAAAAGTTACAAAAATGAGGTGTGGCACCTGATTGATAATTTCTTCTCAGTTTTCAACATTTCTTTTATTCCAAGAGAAGAAAATACTTTGGCTGATTCCCTAGCTGTCGCGGCTAGACATTTTAGGATACCTCTGCCACCTAGGATCAAATATGATGTCGAGATAAGATATAGGCCATTTGTACCGGACAATATCAGGCATTGGAAGGTGTTCGAGGATGATCTTGAAATCATAAAATTCCTCGAGTCTGTTGATGAGTTTTGTGCATTGCACATTGATCAAGATCCTGATCCTGAAGGTGATCTGTACCCTGAGGTATTTTTAAATAAAATTGCTAATTACCGTATTGTTTAGTTTCCTAGCAATTACATTCCAAAGGGACTAGTCCCTTTAGAAAGATTGTTCGATGGGAATGATGTGGCAGTGAAGAGTGAGGCTTCAAATGGGGATGCTGATGTAACTAAATGCAATATTGGAATAGAGGAGGATCCTAAGTTTGTCAAGTTGTCAAGTAGCCTCTCAAAGGGGCAGAGAGCCGAGTATGCTGAGTTATTAAAATAATTTGCTGATGTGTTCGCCTGGACCTATGAAGACCTTAATACATACGACACAAGTGTCATGGAACATAAGATCCCACTGAAAGAAGAAGTTAAGCCATTCAGGCAAAATTTAAGATAGATTAATTCGATGTTGCTGCCTGTCATGGAGAAAGAAGTAAAGAAGTTTTTGGATGCTCAAATCATAGTCCCTTTGAGATATTTTGAGTGGGTGGCTAATCTGGTGCCAATAAGAAAGAAGAGTGGAGAAATCAAACTTTGTGTTGATTTCAGGAACTTGAACAGAAGCTCTAGAAAGGACAATTACCCCCTACCTAAGATGGAGCACATATTGCAGAGGGTAACTGGTCCATCCAGGATATCCATGATTGATGGTTTTTCTAGCTATAATCAGATATTGGTCCTGCCTGAGGATAGAGAAAAAACAACCTTCACCTCTCCTTGGGGCACATTCATGTATGCCAAAATGCCTTTTGGATTAATCAATGCAGAAGCAACATTTTAGCGAGCCATGGACACAACCTTCATTGGGGAGAAAGATCAGTTCATGGTGATCTATCTGGACGAAATAACTGTCTTCTCCAGATCTGATAAAGAGCATTGTTGTCACTTAAGGAAGGTTTTCTTGAAATGCAGAAGGTTTGGCTTTTCCTTAAACCCCGAGAAATATTTGTTTGCTATGGAGGAGGGGAAGTTGTTAGGCCATATAGTATCAACAGAGGGAGTGAGAATTGATCCTAGCAGGGTCAAGGCAATTAAGACCCTGTCACTTCCCATATCCAAGAAAGAGGTCCAGTCTTTCTTGGGTAAAATTAATTTTCTGAGGAGGTTTGTCTCAAATTTTGCTGAGTTGGTGAAGCACATCACAACCATGCTTAGAAAGGGAAATGAAGTAAAATGGACTGTTGAACCCAGGGAATCCTTTGTCCAAATAAAAAAGGCTTTGACTGAGGCACCTGTGGTGATCAGTCCTGATTATTCCAAGGATTTCCTAATTTTTTCTTTTTCTTCTTTTGATACAGTAACATTCGTTCTATTACAGAAGAATGTTGAAGGGATGGAGCAACCCATTTCATTTTTCAGCAGGGCATTAAGAGATGCAGAGGTCAAATATGGCATCATGGATAAGAAAGCCTATGCCTTGGTCAAGGCCCTTAAAGCATTTAGATTCTATGTCCTTCATTCAAAAACCATTGCATATGTTCCTTCAGCTTATGTGAAGGACATTCTCATTCATCCTGACATAGATGGGAAAAGAAGCAAGTGGATTACCAAGATCCTTGAGTTTGACCTGGATATTAAGCCAACCAAGTTGGTTAAAGGGTAGGGCTTAGCCAAGTTACTGGCTGAATCAAATTGCAAAGCCTTGGGGGTTAAATTCATCGATGGTTTCTCAGGAAATCAACAGGCTAAATTGTCTGATGGCAATCCTCAAGAGAGTCCTCCACTAGCAGAGTGCACATGTTATAGAGATATCATATATTTTCTGCTAGAATTAAAGCCCCCTGATAAAATAGGGAAGAGTAAGGCAAGAGATTTAAAGCTCAAAGTAGTCAAATATTTCCTTATTGACCAAGTCTTGTACTAGAGAGACCCTCTAGGGGTGTTTCTGAGGTGTCAGAACTCACATGAGGCCCAGCAAGTGACATTTGATTTCCGTAGTAGCCTTTGTGGGGGACACCACTTTTGGAAGACCACGACCCACAAGATTCTCAGGACTGGGTACTACTGTCCCACCTTATTCACTGATGTTTGCAGAGAGGTGAGAGCCTGCATCAAATGCCAACGGTTCTCAGGAAAACAACAACTCGAATCTCTTCCACTAAAACCTGTAGTAGCTGCAACACCCTTTCAACAATGGGGGTTTGACTTCATTGGAGAGATTCATCCTTTCTCAAGCGACCAACACAGATGGATCCTGACTGCAACTGACTATTTTACCAAGTGGATAGAAGCTATCCCTACCAGGATTGCTTCACACAAGGTTATCATCAGCTTCCTGGAGGATATCATAGCAAGGTTTGGATGCCCCAACATAATTGTCACTGATAATGCTGCATCTTTTAGGTCTGAGCCTCTGGTGAGGTTCTGTGAGAAGTTTGAGATTTCACTGGTTCATTCCACTCCCTATTATCCACAAGGAAATGGACTTGCAGAGTCTTCCAATGAAAGCCTGATTAAGCTCATTAAAATATTGTTGGAATATAATAAGAAGGCATGGGACTCAAAACTCAAATTCGCTCTGTGGGCTGACTGAGTGACAACCAAGAAATCCCTGGGCACCTCCCCTTTTCAACTTGTTTATGGGACAATTTTTTTTTTTCCCACTCAGCTGGCTCTACCTGTAGCAAAATTATTTCAAGATTATGAAGGAGAGCCAGATCATATGGTCAGAAGAATCCATCAAATGGTGGAAGTGCAATAGACCAGGGATCAAGTAATGAACAAATCTCACAGTCATTAGCAGAAGATCAAGCAGGTCTTTGACAGGAGGGTCAAGAAAGAGGATTTCCAACTGGGAGAGTTGGTATTTAAATGGGATGCTCCCAAGCAGGACAAGGGAAAACATGGCAAATTCAAAGCCCTATGGATCGGGCCCTTCAAGGTCACTGGAGTATTTTCAAATAATACCTACAGGTTGCAAGATTTGGAGGGTGAAGAAGTTTTCTATGGCCCTGTGAATGGGCATTTTCTGAAGAAAAGTTTCTTTGAGCCACACATGGCTCCTCTATGTTTGTAAATATTGTTTTTTAGTTTATCTTTCATTTTTAATAAAGACTCCATATCCCAACAACAAGGCACTGAATCTGCAAAATAGTTATTGGCGTCTCGCAGGAAGCAAGCCATCCCCCATGGAGCCTAATGTTAGCACATAATCTTATATGCGAGGTGTTTTCCTACAAAGTGTCCCCTTCGATGAAAAAGTGGAAAAGAATGGGTCAAAAACCCACTTATCCTAAGTCGGGGGCACATAATCTCTATGGATTATGCAGTGCACAGATCTGGGCAGTCAAAACATGCGTGCCCAGATCTTCAATCTAGATTCAATTCTGGACCCCCCCATCATTCTACCTTTAATGGGTGGGGGGGGGGGTCCGATATGACAGTTTTCCCTTATGCCGATCTGAAGGGTCAGGTGAGTCGCACCCAGATCTACAGTTGAGGTCCCATTCCGGAACCCCCCTCGGCCGTTCTACCTTTAATGATGGGGGGGGGTATGATATGGGCGGTTTTCCAATGTGGGCCCCTTTTCTATCGTGGCACCCCCTCCTTGTGTCACCCCCCTCCTCTTGCCACCTGTGTTCCACTAGGCCTCCTGTCCACTAGTCACATCACTCGTTTCCCCCTTGTATCGTTAGGACACACTCGCCTTCCACTCACCTTCGTGGCATATCATTTTCTTCTTCGCTCCCTCTTGTCTTCCCACACCCATCCCTCTCCCTATCACGTTGTTGTTATTGGATAAATCGGTAGGTGTAGACACTAACTGATCTCCTTAGATCCACCTAGATCTAGAACAAAACACACCAGAACATGACGTTTTCCTTAAGTTTTAAATATTGAATTTACTAACTAAAGAGGGATAGGCGACATACCGTTTAAACGCCGCTTCCTCTCGCCATCACCATCTTAGCTCCATTCCAACACTCATACAATGATGATCCTACAAAAGAATGCAACCAACCAAAGTGATAGTAATAGCATAAAATCAATATAAACCTATGTATGTGATCAAGGAATCATAGAATAAAACACAACAAGCTTTATAGGAAAGAATTATATCACTGTATCATATTAAATGTGAAAGAGAGATTACGACCACGACCTTGATGTCGTAAGGTCCCTTCCAATTGTCCTTCATTCCCCACACACTTCCACTCCAAGAATTCTGAGAACATAGATCTGATAATATTCACAATCTATCTTGACAAAATGGCTCATCTAGCAAAGCTAATAATCTCCAAAGCTCAATCCAATCCAAGCTAATCCCAAAAGCTAATCTCATCCAAGCCAAATTTCTCCATGAGAGCTCCTCTCCTTTTATAAGTTGAAGAGGATAAGGTGAGGAGGTTAGGATGATCCCACTAAATCATGAAAGCGAGTGAGATTCAAACCATTCGGATGCCACCTCACCATGGAAGTTTCTCCTTCTAGAAGCATTGAGAAGATGCTCGTTTTTCCCACATATGAACATTTTCACACCCTGCTTATAGAGTAGCCTACGAAATTCTTGCAACCCAGCTATGGTGTAGCCTATGAGAATCAGACATTCTCGCACCCTAGACATAGTGCAACATACAAAAATCATCTTTAATAGGGTTTTCATAAAGGAAAATGCAACTTCTTTTCTCAGGAAAAGTTCTTCTCCCTTCTTTCTTCAAGAACTCAGGCCACTAACCCCTCTGAAGACTACATACATGTTTACATCATTAATAGTCATAGGGATGATGAAAATAATGTGTAATAGAGAGCCCCCCAAAGTATGAAGTTAGAACATAGTGATAGCTGAAATACTTTGTTGAGTGTGTGTAGGGAACAAGGAACAGTCGGTCGAAAACCTGCCAACAAACAAGGAAATACAGTACAATAATATATCATCACTGAGGTAGGCATTCCCATATTCAGAATAAAAATGAATCAAAACATAAATGTCGACATGCGAGGATTTGTGTCAAGTAAGACATGCCATGGCCACCAAACATACATTGTGGATCCATGCCAATATGACTCAAATCTGAACATAACCACCAAAAATACACTGTGGATCTATGTGTTAAAGACTCAAATTTGAACATAGCCATGAGACACACAATGTGGATCTATGCAACAATACGAACTGAATATACTCCAACGCAACCTGAATCTATCAGAAAAGATCCAGGGTCTTCATCTCCACCACTCTATAGTACAAATCTAACCATGTGAATGCATGTGTCGAAGTCGAACATGGTAGAAACCACTTGATTACCGGTCATTAGTGGATACCATTAACAAGTGCGAGGGAAATCACCATTAATGTCAATGACTCCCAAGGTACACTAGTACAATCCAACGAATGTGAATTAATGAGCTGAAGTTGAACACTCAGCGGAATCTCTCAATCAGGGGTCAATAATGAAAACCCACTGTCTAAAGCAAGGAAACCTACCATTGAGGCATGCAAGTTCCAAGGTACCAATTAGTTTCTAAGTCTAATTCCTGGATAATGAGTTGAATTCAACAGGAAAAGACTCGTCACAGGAGGGCCTTAATCTATCCCCCATCAATGACACGAAATGGGTAAAAATATTTGATGTAGATCAGAGTAACCAGTAACTCAGAACTGACTCAGGGATGACCGACACAATAGAAGGCTTAAGGACTGCATAAATGGCTGACGCAACAGAAGGATTTCCGGGTTGAACTTCTCTTTGAACATATTGACGACACAACAACTGTCTTGGAAATACTGACTCAACAACAAGGATCACAGACCAATTTGTAATCTTATAGGATTATGATCAGGAGACAAGTGGATTTTCCAACCTAGACACAAGGTGATTGAAAGGGTGTCATGTTCAAAAGTGACTCTTCCATAGAATACAGGTTTAGACACATTTATTTCCCAATTTTTCCCCCACCATTTGTGGCGAGTACCTCTTTATTTTTACGCAATATTGATGAGGATAACATATGCTTGTAATGTAAACTCATCCTTCGGACGAGTCCCTCGGAGTATGTTTAACGAACCCTAGGAAGGAGTGGTTCGGTCCCACATGGGTCTTTCAATGTTTTTTTTTATGAGTCTAAAGAAAGAAAACTCCGGGGTTTTTCATGTTTTGAGAGTCTGAGAAACACTTAAAGAGACCTCTCCCAGTTCCTTTTTCGTAAATTAGTTCAACGAGACCAAAAAAGTGATAGACTATTGCTCACCGAACGTTTTCTTCAAATACTTTTATGAGCGCAAAAAGAACAAGATCGCTCGACAATATTTTCATGTTTAGAGAGTCTGAAATGAGCTTAAAGGGAACTCCAGGGGGTTCCTTTATCGTATAATGTTTACGAGTCTAAAAAAGTGATAAAATTATACTCAGTTACATTCTCACGTATTTACGAGCACAAGAAAGAACAAAGACTAAGCTCAGTAACTTATTCTCATGTATTTATGAGCATGAGAAAGAACAAAGACTAAGCTCGGGATTGTTTTTATTTTTACACAAGCTTTAAAACAAAACAAAACTATGCTTGGGATAGATTTTATTTTTACACAAGCTTAAAAGCTAAACAAAACTATGCTTGAACCTGGTTTCATTTTTACACAATCTTGAACCAGAGGAAACTATGCTTGAGGTAGGTGGTTTCATTTTTACACAAGCTTGAACCAAAGTAAAAACTATTCTTGAACTTCTCAACGCATTATCCATGAATTCACATGGTTGGTACTTTGCCCCTAGCTTAAGAAGCTAGCGGCTCAACTTCATCATGAAGTCCAGAGGCTGAGGCAAATGCCCCCCAAGCTTTGTTTCATCCAACTGCAAAGGAGAATGAAATTAATCTTCAAATACTAGATGAAGGACTTGACTCAAATAGCGAGGGGGAAAACTATTTCATTTTTTAACGAGCTTGGCACAGAAACAAGAACTATGCTCGTAATCTCTGTTTCATTTTTTAACGAGTTTTCCATAGAGACAAAAAAACTATCCTCATAAGTGGTTTCATTTTTTAAGGAGCTTGAAATTAGAAGACCATGCTGAAAGATCTTTGTTTCTTTTTTTAACGAGGTTGCCTCAGAGACGCAAAAACTATCCTCGGGGTCTCTCTTCTTAATCATAGATTCCAAGAGGACAATGCTCCGGAATGACACCATGTCAAGGGACAAAACTTAGTCATGGCTTCCAAGAGGTCTTCACTGGAGGGAAGAAACACACTCTGGAAGGACACCATGTCGAGGGTCACGACAAAAGTAAAGAGATCAGGTTCTAACAACCCTATTGAAGAGATCACCATGTCAACTACTGTCTCTAAGTCATCAGAAGTTGAAGCCATGGGAGACAACGCCACATAATTGACCTGTGGTGGGGGCGATACCATCTGCATATAAGAACCATTCAGGGAGGCAATCCAGGTGGGGTCAACGAATGAAAGTTGATCAACAGTCACAACTCGTCCATCGTGAGGGAAAGATATCACACAAAAAAGAGTAGACATAATAGCTTTCATGGCATAGACATAATCTCGCCCAAGGAGTAAAGCGAAATCCAAGGGATCTTGGACTACCATGACGTCAATAAAGACAGTTTTCCCTTCCAAAGTTACAGAAAAATGAGGAAGGGTCCCTAAAGGTTGATTGGTTCTTCTATTAAAAGCTAACAGATTCTGTGTAACTGGGGAAAGATGAGGACAACCTAAGGCTTTCCAAGCAAACAAGAAGAAAATACTAACAGACGCACCTTCATCTATCAGTTTCTGAGGAACGTCCCGACAACAAACCTGCACTGTGATCTGGAAAGGAATGTGAGAGGGAAGACGAGGTCTAGTTATCAAACCCCAATCAAAATGGATGGCCTCATTACTTGGAGGGGGTTCCACGGGAGAAGGAGGAATACCCCTCGGCATGGCAGAGTCTGTATCAACGAGAAAAATGTGGGCAGTATCAGGCTTACTCTCTAGCAGGAGAGTAGGATCGACCGATGATGAGATCAGATCGACCACTTGGGTTTCATTCTCCAAGGGGAGAATGGGGTCGACAGGTGGAAACAGATCGACCACTTGGGTGACACTCTCTAATGGCAGAGTGGGATTGACCGAGGATGGGATTGGATCGACCACTTTAGTTTCACTCTCTCAGGGGAGAGAGGGATTGATCGAAGATGGTATCGGATCAACCACTTTGTCAACTGGTTCAATTAAGGACGTGACCAGATTGACGACATGATCAATCATATTGACCGATGACGGGTCCGGAGTGATCATTCCATCAACTATAAGGGGGTTGAGAGAAAACTTACGATAAGCAGCTGGAAGTTGACGCTGTGAAACAATCATGTCTTCTAGTAATTTCGAGGCTTTGTCCATATGAGGGAAAAGGTGATTTGGATGACTCCCTTTGCATAACATACACGGGAACTTGAATCTAATTTTCTTCTTCCCAACTGTATCGTGACTAGTTGACGGGAGGTCATCAACATGTTGTTCAAAGGCTGATGACATGGGTTGTTCAGGGTGTGTAGACCATACTTATATAACCTTGGGTAGACCAAGGCAATCCTTAAGAATATGGCTACCCTTACAAATCCTGCAAGGGTACTTGGGCTTACAGGTTGTTTGGGTGATCTTGACATCATCAACACTCCCAGAAGGATTAACAATAACTGGTTGTTTTCCAACATGTTTGACAGTGGTTGGAAGTTTCGATCCTTGCTTATTTTTCTTCTTCTTATCCACCAAGTTACTAGCTTGAGATCTTTCACTCGGCGGAGAAGATGAAATGGAAGAAGACCTTGCAAGTGAAGAAGACGAAGAATATCTTATCGGTGAAGACAGTGAAGGATCGACATGAGGTTGATGTTCTTGGGGGAAGTGCTTACGGACGAAGCACTTATTGCATTCGGGATTACCTGAGTAGAAAACAACTCGGAAGACTCAAAGTAGCAATGTGAGGAGGTTCAATGTTTCCATAAGAAGGAAAAACAAAAGGTTCCCCTGGAGTAGGGGTTCCTTCATTGGTCATTTTGGGAACTGATGCCATTAAAACAAATATCCAACCTAGAGTCTGCTAGGGAAAACAAATAGCACATGATAAAAATCTAGTAAGCAAGCAAGCAAACAAAACCTTCTCGCAATGAGCTCACTAGTTGGTGATGAAGTCCAATGTCGTGGGAACAAAGTAAGAAGGGGCTGAGAGAGAGCGGATGGAAAATTTACGTTGACGACCTACTTAACGGACTTATAACCTGGTGCAATCTCCCACACATAATCATGGGTATACCCTCCAAGGAGCCCGAGTGAGTTTGGCCAACATCAATTCCAAGTACCATGAAGACTTACCCTCCAAAGTCACCTTGTGTAAATACCCTAAAGAGATAGGCCACTAAGGTTACCAATCACTACAGTGATGCCTGTGGAAACAGTCGACAGTCCGATCCACGCGCAAGGGCAGGGTATCTAGCCCAAAATCAGCTTGAAAGGCTTCCACTCAAGCGACCCCCATAATACATGTAATCTCTACACCAAGACCAACAACGCAGGGTGAGTAACTCTGCCAGTCTCAATGGGACCTTGGGATTGACCCTTATGTTAGAAGGGCTTCCCAGGACAAAATGTAGTAAGTGGATTAAACTCTCCCTATCACAAGATACTATGTTTGTTTGCAACTTTGGAAAGTTATCTTTCACACCTATTCCAAAGCCCTACGACTAATATAATGTAGGTTTGCTACCAAAAAATATAAAAATGTCTAATCAATTTTTATAAGTGCTTTATTTTATGGCTGTTGTTACTCAAGAGGAAAATGGCGTGGACAATAT
>ML794251.1:87389-128400 GCA_009831015.1 Picea engelmannii
TGTGTATCAAGTGGAACTACGACATGACCGACTATCTCAATCAAAGTAGATCGAAAATCATCTTGTTCGATTATTTCAATCTCTAGGAGAAAATAAGAGCGGTGATGCATATCATCCCAAGGTTTGTCGAAACCATTCATGGCTTCGATGATAGATTTGTTCGAAGGAAAAGTCTCATAGAGTCAATCATGTGAAAAATACAACAAAGTGGCCCACATGGACCTAAGAACGAGATCCTCCTCGTCTTTCAAGAACAACTTGATACACAATATCTACTGTCGATAGTGGCATTTCCATTCCAACATGTGATTGATCTTCACAAGATGAAGTTGGGGAAGGTAGGGTCCACAGATAATTAAAATAGGAAGTGTGTAAAGGAATCGACCTCCCTATCGAAATAGGCCTACTGGACATGGCATAAATGTGGTGACTTGGTGTCGTGAAGTTGAAAGTACCCATAAGGGAAGAGTACATTCCAACATCGATATTCTCAGTTTTCGGCTGATAATTGTCGATCAAAGGGATCAATGGTCCAATAGATGCATTAGGACTAGAGTACACAAAGGATAACTAGTCTATCTTCATGATCTTCCCTTCATGAGGAAAATAAAGAGTACAAAAGATGGACGATACAATGGCAACCATAGCATAGGTCCAATTGCGTCCTAGTAACAAGTTATAATCAAGAGGTGCATCAACTAACTTGACCTCCACCTCTACCGTCTTCCCACCTAACTGGACCAGAAAGGTAGGATGAATAACATGAGGGAGAAAGGAATGACCATAAAAAGAATTCAACATGTTTGATGAATTAGAAAGATTCGGAGAACCAAAAGATTTCCAATAGATCAAGGAGATCACACAAGTGGCAATGCCTTCATCAACAATCGAACGTTTGATGGTATATTTTTAGTACTCCATGTGGATTTGGAAAGCCACATGGTAAGGAAAGAGAGGCTTCACATCTGTGACGTCAAACTTGATCACTTTTGAGCCACTGGGTTCTAGAGCTCCTAATGCAGATAGTAAGGCATTCATATGTGAAGGACACCTCTAGAGTACCTCCAAAGTCGACATCGCACAAGTGGTTTGACCCAGGTCCTCAACAATAGAGTAGATCTAGGTGGCTCTAACAGTTGGATTGTGGGTAGAGCGCTTAAGTACTCCTTTCGAAATATGAGGCAGTGACTTTGGTTTTTCAATATGTAAATTTGTCTCCAGAGGAGGAGGATACTCTAGACTAGGAATAGCTTGTGAAGAGCTATAATCATGATATTGAGTGAATACATTAACTTTTTGATCGACCATATTAATACACAAACAATCATCGTCTTGCAATGACAGGTTTTGACTCCCACTAGCCACATTTCCAACATTTGAGGAGCTCAAGGCCATGTGTTGGTTATGTGGAAAAGGATTCATCAACACAACGGGTGGTAGAGATAATATCCTCCCAGCTTCCGCAAGATTGGGGCATAAATGGTAAGGTGATCATCTGTACAAAGCTTACAGGGAAATTTCACCTTACGTCTTTCTCGTTTTCCCTCTCCAACATTATTATTCGTCCTTTCATTATTACCATCGTCCTTGGGTTTATTACCATTTTTCCCACCCTTACAATCATTACGTCCTTTCTTCTTATTCCCGCCTGGTTGCCAGTTACCATTTGGGTTGGCCGACAATTGCACTGAATGTACATCCGTTGACTGAGTGGGGTTGGAAGATATTGACAAAGTTGGTCCTCCGACATACTGGTTTAGAGACAACTCTTTCAAATGGCTTGTCACCGAGTCTGCGGATTTCACATTGGCGGAGCCTATAATGCCATCGGCATGAGGTCCAAGATTTTTCTCTACGGTCATAAGTTGACCGTGGTGCATCCAAAAGAATGTGATATAACATCCCAGACTGAGCATATATCGGATCTAGTTGTTGAGATTTAAAGATCACTTATTCCTCAGTGGTAACCCTAGCAGTAGAAACATCCTTTGAGATAGGAGGGTGAAAATACTTAAGGAACCATTCTAAAAGGAAGGTTTGGCATATGGAGGTATTAATCAACCTCTTCCATCTACACTACTCCTGGATATGATTTGATATATGAGTGGTAGTGTCCTGCCGTAAAGTCGACAGAAGTTCTAGGCCAGCATCGTAAGGAACCGTCAATTGGAATTGGTTAAAGAAGACCAAAACCAACTGACTAAAGGTCCCATATGCCCCCCTAGGTAGCTCGATATACCATTTCATAGCGACCCCAATGACGGTGCATTAAAAAAATCTTAACAGAATAGAATCGTCATTAAGGGAATTCGAGGAGCACCATAGGTGAAAGGTAGTCACATGATCACCAGGATCTTCACCATTCTTACCTTTGAACTTTGGAATGTCCGAAGGAATATTGGTGGGGACGGGGGGCCATGTAGGATCATGACTCATAGGGTCGTTCATCAACTTAAACAATTCTGGAAGATTAAGTGTGGCCAGAAAAGGGAGACGGGGTTGCGACATCTGGCCCCAAGCTCCCGGGAAAGATTGTTGTTGAGGAACTGCAACCCATCCAGGGTTTTGGTAAGGACCATAGACCTTTCCGAGATTGTAAGGCCCTCCTATGGGATGATTCATAAAAGGTTGGTTGGGCATCATTCCAGTAGGACTGTTTTGTTGGGGGTTATAAAAACTGCCCCTAGAGGGATTGGATCCAGGTTGGGGGTTTCCCAATGCGTGAAACTGACCTCCTCTGGGTGTGAATCTGGAGGAGAGAGGTGGATTTGTCATGAAAAACGTATTGGTAGAAATCAACACCAAGGAGGTAGGGGTACAGGTGGAACTTGAGAAGAAGCTTGTCTGTCATGTTGGTTGTTCCACCCAGAAGCAAGAGGATTACACCTGGGGTTAAAATAAGGAATACCTCCCATATTAAGAGTCGTTTGAGGGATTTGAGAACCGCCAAACGAAAATGGAGTGTAAGGAGGTGTAGTGCCCCCAAGCCTAATGCTAGCATTAGGGATAGTAGCTAGGATGGTGTTTGAAAACTACAAAGTAAAGTTCAACGTACCATAGGAAAAAGGACTAGAGGCCATAGGGATGGACTGAACATTATAGCCCGATGAGTGACCAAGAGACCCAAAAGGATTTGAGGCAAGAGATTGAGCATTCACTATAGGTTGAGCCATAGTAATGATAGGTGCCTCCGACACTACAACCATTGTGGTTGTAGGAATCAAAGGGGTGTCATTAACTATAGTGGGCGTGGGAGTCGAAGGGCTTCTAGTGTTCTAAATACTAGGTTCAATACTCATCCTTGTAGAATCACACGATTGAATGGTGGAGGTGTGTGTACCATGCCTAATAACTCTATGCCTTTTAGAAGGAAAAGACTCAAAATCAAGTGGTAACTATAAAAAACGACGAGACCGGTGAGGATGTTGGTCCAACTCCACGATGACTTAAGACTCTAAAGACCAAAAAATAAATCCTATGGCCAACTAGTAATCAAAGAGCACACTAAAAGTCAAACAACCAATATGCACACAAACGGGGTAAAGTGGATGAAAGTGTCCTCCCTCCCTAAAGAAGGTGTGTCTCACCCAAGAGGGGCCTGAGACTCCCTGCTAAAGATCAGAGGTAACATAATCAGTTATAAGGTCCCTCATGGGCTTAACAACTAGTTGTTCAGATCCCCCCGAAGAGGTAATCCTCCATAAAGGTTGTGAGATGTCCAACCCTTATCTGACCCAGGGTACCTGCAAAATAACCCTTGCAGGTAACCTATGTGGAACCTAAGTCAAACAACTAATGAAACACTGTATAACTGATGCATAGGTGAGAAGTCGTAAGTCAAGTCCATCATATGGGCAGGGTAGTTGTTGGTTATCCTTTATTCTTAGGTCAGTTTTCTCGACCTATCTCTCTGAGTTATTTACCCAGGGTTCATGTCATTTGGGTTTCCAACAAAGCCTCTAAAACTATCGGCCCTTCTGGTAAACCAGAAGGCAACACAGTACATAGAATGCACTACGCAATATCACCTGAGATAGCTTTAAATGGGTGGCTGTAAGACTCAGGTGTTTGCAACCTAGGATTGAGTATGAGATAGGGGTTTGTTAACTAGATCCATGCACTACAAACTATGAAGGTAATCTACCTATTCCTCATGGGTACATATTTCCATTACACAGGTTACTTCCCCAACAACATATTCGTATTCCATGACAATGTATTAACTCATTTATTACGCATAACAATAACTGCAGAAAGAAAGTAAAGAGATGCATACATTCATCACATTACACATTTATTACCATGGTTCACCCCCTCCTGGGCTACGTCCACAAAGATTTGGATCTTGGCTCTTTCATTATGGCAGTTCTGCATTTCTGGCACCGTGCGCTTACAATTCCCCTCTTATGGGCAAGATCTATATCAGGTGAACTAGATCGCACCAGGCTCTACATATTGCGAGCTAATCCTCAGATCTACCTTTTCTCTTCTGTTCTAGCACAACAGTTTACAAAAATGGTACATAAAAGTATTGCATAATGCATCCGCTCATGTATAACTACAATAAAAGATGGGATAACAATGCTTACACCCCAAGCTAAAACACAACTCTTCAACACAAAATAGTCGAACCCCTACATGATACCTATGTATCTATATTTATAAATTTTGATCTATTAAACCTTTTACAAAGCATTACAAAAACCCTAACCCTACCGATGTTAGGTCTTCCTCCCATGCAAGCGTGTTGTTCTTCCTCCAGTTGTCACTTTCCTTGTGCATGCTTTCTTGCATGTGCATGTGTTTTTCTTTCTCCAGCTGTTACTTTCATTTCTGCACGCTTTCTTTCCCACGATCGTCCTTATTTCCACTTTGTCCTGGTTCCAACAGGTCCCCAACACTGACATGTGACTCATCCCAAGTCACCTAATCTTTTTGAGATGCCTCGATCTCCTCAGTGATCGTCTGGAACATTTCCTTCATCTCTGTTGCTTTTGTCAGTGCCTGCATGGTCTTCTCCTTAATGGTATCCACTACTTGAACTGCCACTTCGTCGCTCAGTAATCCTACAAATTATTCTTGTGTATGTTCTATCTATGTTCTATCTCCTTATGCCTGTGTGAGTACTTCTGCTACCCATTCCTGCAGTGGTTCTATTTGAGCCTGACGCTCTTGTTTCTGCATTTGTGTAGTGATAAGTTTTGCCTGCATCTTCTTTAGCTCTTACACCCCCTTGACTCATTCTGGGGTTGGTATGGTATTTTTCCTTTGTTTGAGCTCTTAGATCTCTGCATTGATCCTTTTCTCTTCCTTGTCCCAGCGTTGGACCTACGGATCCTCCTCTAGCCTTGTCCAAATTTGCATTGCTTTATCAAACAGTTCCACTGATGTGCTAACCTACTTCTTTATCTCCTGCAGTTGCATCATTTCTTCATGATTCCTTTGCTCCTTTACTGTCGGTGGAGTTGTTGGTGTGAACTATTCTCGGAGACCCTCGATCTCCTTCTGATATCGATCAATTGCCTGTGCAATTTGGTCGATATTTTCTGCGGTTGGGAGTTCATTTCCTTGTGTAGTTCTTGGAAGTTTCCCCAAAATTTCTCCCACTCTTCATTCCAGTTCATTCCTGTGTTGTTTCTCCTCCTGAGTTTCAGATTTGGCCTGCTCACAATCTTTTTCCAATGCTTCCCACTTCTTTATTGCTTGTTGTAGCTCGACTAAGATTTTATGTGCCTGAGACTGCATCTCGTGGTTGACGCTAACCTGCAATTTGTATAGTTCCCTTGATGGCATCCACGTCAAGACCAATTGGATGTGGTCCAAATCCTTCAGTGGTGTCTGTCCCATGATTTTGTCCATTCTAAGCATTCTAGGTTTTATGTGGACCGTTGCGTGTGCATGTGGCATTGGAAGGACTAGGTCTCATTCTTCTACCTCCACTCTTTCATTGGTATATATTGTTGACGACTCTATACCTCAGCTGCTACTTTCTCTCTGGGCCTCCTCGAGTGTCTTGAGGAGATGTCCCATTTCTGCCAACTCTTTTTTGTAGTTTATCCCTATGATGTGTTGCGTGGTCGAAGTCTTCTGCTAGAAAATCCTGGACCATTCTAGCGATCATTTATCCATCACCCTCCGTGATTGTATAGTCTGGTGATGCTCGTTGCGCCTTTGATTTCTTACACACGCCTGTTGTTTGTACAACTGGTCTTTTCGTTCCCCCTGGTTCCTGTGTGCTGGGATTTGAGGCAATATCCTGTGCTCCCTTAGCTTGTTTTGGTTGTCCATTGGTCGCTTTTTGTCCCTTCTGGGTTCCTATCTGCTTTGAACCTTCGTCTGCCTGATTCGTCTTGTTTTGGCCTGTACTTGGTTTCTTGGGCACTAAGATTTGTGAAGGTTGTGTTTCGGCCTGCGCTTCCTCTCCTTCTACTATTCTTTCTGGTACTTCCTAGGGAATGGATGGGATTCTCCATTCATCAGGCCATTCGCTGATGATGATGTCGATGTCACCCTCTATGATGCAGTAGTGCATCTGTAGCCACTATTTATTTGGATCATGCCTTGGTTGTATCCACATGGCTTCATGTGTAGCCTAGAAGTTAGCGATATCCCCATATCGCACGAGAACCTCTAGTGTTATTCTCCATGATTGGTTGATAACTTCCTGTATGTCCCATAGGTATGCTTCAAATATGATTCCATTCTCCCTCTTATTCCTGGCCTGTGGCCCAGATTTCAGTAATAGATATCTCTCTCCCATTGGCTGAGGTCTAGTAAAAAAAATTACATACTCTGGTTCCCACCATCCCATGAAGGCTATGAGGGTGAGCAACCATGAGTAAGGGAATTCTGTACCGAGGTCCTGCACATCCTTGCAGTCCACTTGGAACAAGTTTAATAGATAAGGCACCCAACTCATGGAGGTGCCTTCTATGCACTGAGCTGCAACTGCGATGACTCCTGCTAGTACTTTGTCTTTGTGGAATTTTCTTAAAAATTTACAGGCTAGTATCTTTACACCCAATTGTGTCATTGCACTATTGATCCATTTGATTATAATTCCCCTTGTTTCCCTGGCAGTACCATATTTCTTCTTCATTTCCTTTTCTAACACTTTCTCCTTGGATTTATCATCCAGAGTCAGCGCGAGATCCATGCCCCGACTGGGTAGTCTTGTTATCTGTGTGATAAGCTCAACAGTTATGGGGACGTGTTTTTCTAGCCATATATCCCCTCCATGTTTGACTGCTAGCAACTTCTTGATGCAAGTTGTCACGTACTAGCCTCTACCAAATTGTGGAAGTTTGAGAAAACCTAAAATTCATGTTCTGTCCAGTCCAGTTGCCCACTAATGTGGCTAGCTGATCATTTCTCCAAGTTGGTTTACCACTATGTTCTTCATAAAAACCCTCAGTGCAAGTTCCAGGTACTTTGATTCTTCTGATACGTCATGGTCAGAATACTTGAGCTTCCCGACGTGACCCAGTAGCTGCAGATCTACCTATACTCCATCTGGTATGCGTAGTAGCACAATTTATGTTGTCAGTTTCTTGCGAGCTGAGCTCGGTATCTGAACTTTGTATTCTTTCTGTGGTGGTTGGTTTGAAGTTCCTGCAACTGCCATTTTCTCCCCTGTAAGCCACTCTGGCCAAGCCGAGGTAGTTCCAATGGTCTCCTCTGTTGGTTGACCTAGGCTGGGTATCTGTGACTCATTTGGTTGCACGGATGCTCCTAGATTCTGTGTTGTTCTATTAACTTCCACGATTGCTTCGGTGCTTTCTGGTTGCACTTCCCATTGGGTTTCTGCTTCCTCGTTCTGAGGCTCCTATGTCACTGTTGGCATATCCTCTTTCATGGCCTCTTCTTGTGGTTGTTGAATCTCTTCCAGTATCAGGGTAGATTTCACCGGTATCATCTCTGGGGATGGGATCTCGTCGATATCGACAATCGCTGGCTGTTGCTACTCGTTTTCTTCCTGCGGTCCTCGTGACCTAGTTTGAACCCTGGTTGGTTTGGCTGTCTGGCCTAGTTCTGTGGGCTTCAGTGGTGCCATAGTGGTGACTTTCGAATGTTTGTTGATTTTGAATGAATTTGGTGAGCTTTGTGGTCTCCCTCTATTCGTTCTGGTTGTTGTGGCTCTCTCTCTATTCTCCTTTTGCTAATAGACTAATTGCTTCCGTGCTCGCGTGTTGTATGGGCTTGTCATGAAGCTTGTCGAGGACACTTCCTCCATGATGTGATTAATGCACCATAACTGTGGGTTTAATGAATCTGTGATAGTTTCATACTTGCCATTACGCTTACTTTGTCATTTCTAGTTGGCGTGTTTAATGTGGTGTTCCATCAGTCCTTGTCGTGCTTTAATTTCCCCTTAGTGTTGTCTTGTCATACTACTTTTGCCGACTTTCTATTTCCTGCTCATTTTTATTTGGTATGTAACCATTGTATTTTCCTTTGATGAATTCATGTTTCAAATGTTATGCGACCTTTCTATCTCTGGCATGCTTCGATATTTTTAGTTTTGTTTCCTCTTTTTGTTCTCTATTTTGATTTTTTTATTTTTTATTTTTTATTTTTTTACCGCACAATGGGTGGTTGACTGTCCTTGTACAACTTCAGTCGGCTCCCATTGATAATTCCTATGAGGTCTGCACCTGCTAAATTTCTTAATTGTACAACTCCTCTGTCTATTACAGATTTTACCTCGTATGGTCCTAACTAATGCATTCTCATCTTTCTTGGGTGCTGAAACGATTTGTTGTCATAGAGCAATACTAGATCTCCTTCCTTGAACGTCTTCTTCTTGACGTGTCAATCATGCCAAGCTTTGTCTCTGGCCTTCTACACTTGTTGATGTAATCCTACCAGGATTCGATCTTCCTCCATTGAGAATAGATGATTCATTCTTTCCTGTATTGCACCTCGTTCTGTCATTTGTGTGATAGCCGATATGCATAAGATGGGTACTAAACATTCTAATGGCACTAATGATTCTTGGCCATAGACTAGTTTGAATGGTGTGTGCCCTGTCAACATTTTTCATGTCGTCTTGTATGCCCATAATACTGCTAGTACCTTGAGGTCCCAATCGTCTCTGTTGAAATTACAGATCTTTGTTAGTGTGTTCTCGAGAATTTTGTTGAAGGCTTCTATTGTTTCATTTGCCTATGGATGATATGGTGTTCTCTTCTGATGATGAAATTCAAACTCTTCGAGCATCGCGTGGATGGTCTCTCATGAAAACTCTTAGGCACCCAAACCTAGTAATTACTTGTTCAAATAAGAAGTGTACAACTGTCTCTATACTGCAGTCTTTTACTGATGCGGCTTCTACCCATCTTGTTAGGTATTTCGTCATGGTGATGATGTATCTTACCCCTATTCTTTTGGCTGGTGGGTTAATTGGTCCCACAAAGTCTATTGCCCATTTATCAAATTCCTGTAATGTCACTTGCGGTCGTAATGGCATCTCGTCCCTTCTGTTGGGTTTGCCTACCATTTGACAGACATCGCATCTTTGAAAATACTCTTTTGAGTCTTTTTGAATCGCTGGCCACCATAATCCTATGCGGAGTACCTTCTGCGCAGTAGATTTTCTTGCATAATTCCCTCCTACCATTCCCTCGTGGGCTTCTGCTAAAATTCTTGGTCGTTCATGCTCTAACACGTACCTTCATAAAATGCTATCTGTGCCCATATTGTACAGATGTCCTGCAATCAATTGACAATCGGTTGCATGGAATACTAGGTTCTTCTTCTGCACAGTGGTATATTCTTGCGGTGCAATACCTATGCTCAAGTACTAGATGATCTCTACAAAGTAGTCATCAACAATTTGTACTGAGAATAACTGTGCATCTAGAAAGTTGTCTTCTAAGTTCGTGGGTTCTTCTCCATTGTGACCCGTGATAGGTGATCAGGTCCTGCCTTCAGTTTTACTTGTTTGACTATTGTTTCGAAGTCAAATTATTGAAATAACAATAACCATTGATAGATTTTCCCCCCCAACACTGGCTTGTTGACTAGGTATTTCAAGGCTGAGTGATTTGTAAACATCTTAAAATGTTTTCCTGATAGGTAATGTCTGAACTTCTGTAGTGCGTAAACCATAGCTAGGCATTCTCTTTCCGTCATGTTATAATTCTGTTATGAATCTGATAGTTTTCTTCTTGCGAATGCTATCGGGTGATCCAAGTCTCCTACTCCTAGTTGCGCTAAGATAGCTCCAAGTGCTATCGCTGATGCATCTACATGCACATGAAATTTCTTTTCCCAGTTTGGAAATACTAATATTGGTGCAGTAACCAACTTTTCCTTCAAAGTGTCCAGACCATGTTGACACACGTCATTCCATTGATATTTTGTATCTTTCCTTAGCATCTTTTCCATTGGTGTTGTGATCTGTTCATATCCTTTGATGAATTTTTTTTAGTATCCGGTGTGTCCTAACGTTTCTCTTAACTGACAGACTGTTTTTGGTGTTGGTAAGTTCACAATGAATGCGATATTTGTCGAACCCACTAGTAAGCCTTGTTTGCATACTATGTGGCCCAATAGTATACCAAATGGTGTTCCAAATATGCATTTCTTGATATTCAGTGATATTTGGCACTGTCTGCATCATTCCAACATTAGTCATAACACTTCCACATGGTGTTTAAACATAATGTAAACTTTCCAATCATCCAGGTATACTTCGAGAAACTGATGGATGAATTCCTTAAATGTTGCAATGACCACTCTAGAGAATATGGAAGGTGCATTCTTTAGTCCAAACAACATGATAGTGTACTGATAAGATCCCCACTCCGTCGCAAACATGGTCTTGTGTCTATCCTCTCATGCTATCTTAATATGATGGTAGCCTAAGAATCCATCAGTGAATGAGTAAGCTTCGTGTCCCCCCACATTCTCTAATACTTCATCCATAAATGGTGTAGGGAATGGGTCATGTAGGCATGCATCGTTCAAACTCCTCAAGTCGAAGCATATCCTAATCCCTCTTCCTTGTTTCTTGTCTTGTACTACCATCGAGCTTATCCATTATGATTCCTCGACTAGTTCGATTATGCTGGCTTCGAGCATCCGGTCGATATCCTCTTTAAATTTCTATTTATATATGGGGTTCAGTCTATATGGTCATTTTCTAATCGGTCTCACTTCATGTCTGAGTGGTATCTTCATCTTTCCTAGTTCTCCTGCTATACCCTTCATCTTTGTAAATGTTGTAGGAAAGAAGTCGTTGTATTCACGCAACAACTCTGTGATTCTTTCTACTGTGGGCTCATCCTAGTAGTCTCCAATGCTGGCCATTTTGGGATGTTCAGTTGTTCTAATGTTAACTTTATTTACCTTGATTTGCACGGAAATCACTTCGAATTCTATGGGTGGTCCCTCCACATCTCTTTCTCCTTCTACTTCTTCAATCTGAATATCGCACGGGTCATCTTCTTCTGGTGCTTCCTCCTGTACATGGTAACATGATAGTAGTTCCTTGACTGCTTGCTTATTCCAATGTTGTTCTTCTGTGATAGTTTCTATTTTTGGTTCTTTGATGAATATTACTCCTCCTATCCATTTAAGGGCTGCATCTATGTTGGGGTTCTCATGCTCGAATGAGAAAGTGACTACAGAGTTCTGCTGCAATATTCGCCATGTTGTAGTTCCTTTGTGCAATTCCTCGTCTGTGTACCAGTTCGCTGGTATGCCCTCTAAAGTATGTATGAAGTGATGAGGCCATTGCTCAGGTGGTGTCATTTTCCATAGCATTTTTCACTCATCCAAGTGTTTCGCTGGTATCGCCAGTCCTTCATATTGTCATTGTTTGTTATATGCATGTTCTTCGCTAAACCACATGCACAGTAAACGCTTACATTGATACCAATATGTGATAGTATCCTTATGTGCGCCCCACCATCTTGCAAGTGTGGCCTTGAGTGCTAGATCCAGTGCTAGTAACCTCTGGTTCTCTAATACTTCGTCTTCATATTGCATCAAGAATGTTTCCAATTCATTTAGTCCATGGAAACTGGGTGGTTCTCTGATTTCTATGCCTATTCACTGTACTGCACAGTCTATTCTTGCACATCTTCTCATGGATACTTCGTGTAGTCTCTGCTGCTAGTTTTCTAACCCAATGTTTGAGTCTGTTGTGCATGAAGTAATGATCCACCAACTGAGTACCCCATCTGCAGTTGTGTTTACGTAATCCTCATCGCGCGCAGTTGTTATGTACAACTGGCCGATCTCCTCTAAGTCCAGGCAAGTGGGTTCTACGAACCTCTCCCCTTCTGATGGATCTAGTGGTGCTATGAC
This sequence comes from Picea engelmannii, assembly GCA_009831015.1. Taxonomy (NCBI): domain Eukaryota; kingdom Viridiplantae; phylum Streptophyta; class Pinopsida; order Pinales; family Pinaceae; genus Picea; species Picea engelmannii. The sequence goes on from ML794251.1 coordinate 99,705, forward strand.
CCTGTAATCTCCATATTCAAATGTCATTTTCCTTGTTTTTAAGTTAATTATGGTATGGTTGTCAAACACCCAATCCAGATCGAGTAGTGTCGGGTATGGTGTTGTGCCATCTACTATTTCGATGACTTCAAAGTCTACTTTAGTGCACACTCCATCAATATCTGTTGTTACTCCTTTCAGTCTACCTATTGGTAGGACTCTATGCTGGTTTGCTAGTTTTAATTGGACATTTGAGTATCCCAATGTTGGCACTCCTATGCATTTCCAGGTCTGCTTTGGTAGTATATTCACTTCCGATCCTAGGTCTAGTATAATGTCTCCCATATTGAAATCCCCAATATTAGCATTTAGTTTAAATTCCCTACTTGTTCTTCTTCAGGTGTGTAGGTGATTGACGGTTTTTGGTTCTAACTTTTTTTCCGTCTCGCTACTACATTTCTCTACTATGATTTGTAATATTTTCACAGATGAAGGATCAATTAACACTTTTACGCATGATTGCAAAAAGTCTTTGATAGTACTTACTTTTCCCTTGGGTTGCATTCCATTGGTATGATCCAATGATAGTGGAATTTCATATTCTAGGGCTTCCTTGACTGGTTGCATAGTTGAAGTCGACATTGTGTCCACCTTCTGAAATTCTTATCTGGCTTCCTTAAAATTCTCCTTTTCTTTAAGCGTGTCAAATTGCTTCTTGGGGTCAGTGTTCCTCTTTATCCATTGGTTTTTTTCTGGTTCATGTCGGACTACGTCATTTCCTATTTTCATTCCTCCACGAGTGACTATGTTGATGTTTTATCCATCGTCCCTTGATTCGACTGAAATCCACTGAACATTTTGATTTTTCTGGTTCCTCTTTTCCTGGATCTTTAATAGTAGTGTAGTACATTCCTTTGTCTCATGATCCAATGCGCGACAATACGTACAAGTCATTGAAAGCAGTGGACATTCTCGTGCATAATGTCCTGGTTGCTAACAATTGTGACATGTGATTGGTCCTTTGACAAGTTTGAAATCTCCTCTGGCTCGTCCTCCTCCTCAGTAGCCTGCTCGGTCACCTCTTGGTGTGTTATACTGGGGTGTCTGATTATACTGCACGGTATTGTACTGGGGATGTGTTTGGTTGTACTGTGGCTAGACATTATTGTAGGGTTGTTGCGCAGTGTTATATTATTGCCGTGCAGTGTTGTATGGGGATGGGGATTGGTTGAACTGGCGCGCTACTTTCCCAGTCATCATTTCAGCATGTACTCTATATGCATTTGATGTTCTTTCCCGCATCAGCTCCATAGTTCTGCAATATTTGTCGTCGTGTCCCAATGACTTACAAAAGGTGCAATAAGAATTCTTTTAAATTGTTTGGTATTTATGCATCATTGTGCAGTGGTAAGGGTCGTGACCTAGTTTCTTGCATATTTCGCACCATAATCCTCCCCGTGATAGTGGATTTGGCATACCGGTTTCCATATACTGTGAGAATGTTGGGCATTCGTTCTTATGGTGTCCTTCCATTCTACATGTGGTGCACCAAATAGATTCTTGTTTGTCCTTGTTTTTATTCTGGTTCAGCTGAAATGTTAGATTCTTCAAATGTTCCTTCAATTCTTCAATAGCTAGGTCCGTCTGCTGGTACTAGTTTTCTTCCAGTTGCAAGGTTGCCTGCAGAGCCTCTGCCTACATCTAAAACTTCTGCTGTCATAAGGGATATTTTAGATGTGGGAGTAGAGATTTGACAAACAGGTGCTGGTGTTGCATCTCGGTCATAAGGTATTTTAGTTTTCCCTTTAGTCACTTGAATCTATGATCAATTTCCCATACAGACTCTCCTAGTTTCTTTCTTATCTCGATCATCTCGTTCATGTACTGATCCTCTGAGCTCGGTTTCAGGAACTCATTAATCAATACCTTCTTAATGTCTTCCAGTGTCCTCATCATCCCAGGGGAATTGTTTGTGTCTAGACTCATGTACCAGTCTAGTGCACGGTCTCTTAGCGTCATCGCTAACTGCGCGTGTTTGGTGTCTTCATCTGTGATCTGTTTTGCCTCCCATGTATTTGCATAAATGAACAAGTTCTTCTCAGGATTTTCTGTTGCTTCTCCTCGAAATTCTGGTAATATGATAGTGGGATCGTGTCCCGCTATTCTGAATACTTGACTGCTACCTCCGTCGCGTGGTGCAGATACTTGACTAATATTGCCTGAACTGGATCCTCTAGTTGTTTCTCCTACAGTAAATGTACTTCTTGATGTCAGACTTCCTCTGAACTTCAGTTGTCTAAACGATGGTGTTCTCTTTGGTTTGTTAGTCGCACATGTGTTTATGGGTTCCACACTAACATTAATATGGATAGGATGGCTACCTTCTCCTCCCGTTTTTGGGCATCTTATTTTCCTCTCATAAGTTGCACACCAGATTTCCTCAATCTGCTCCATAGCCTGGAGATCCTCTACCTCTTCCTCATCACTTTCCAAGCCCTCCCTCACAACTATGACTCTCTTCTTGGTATTCACCTTATGTTGGTAGGGTACTCCACTATGCATCATTCCTGATGACACCAAGATCCACTTGAGTTGGTCGTCATCCATCAATATCGAGTCCAAGAGTTCCTCCTTTCCTTTATCCTGGCCTTCTTCCATTTATTCTCTCTCTGTCAGGGCTTCACCCCTTCACCCATGCATGCAGGGAAGTCTAGATGTCTGATTCCACTGTCATTACACCTTTGTTATATAGAAATATTTTAATATAAGTATGCAATGATTGAATGTACCTTCCTCAAGGTCCGCATATAAATTCTTACGATGTTGCGCTGTATGACTTCGCTATGTCGACTACAAACTATGTGATGAAGCCTGCCACAATATTGTCAAACCAAAAGTTAACTGCACGTCTGAATTTGTTTTTCACTTGCTGTAAATGCTCAAACTGTACTGGAGTCCAATATAGTTATCAGATCCGGTTCATCGCATGGTTATATTTCAATCATAGTATCCACTCCTATAGTAGGTGGGGAAAATCATAGAAAAAGACTTCGTGTAAATCCATAAACACGTATTTATCCAAATATTTGCGAGGTGTGATGCTAGGGTTTCTATTGTCTTTCTGGGAAAACTCTAGCTCTTTGGTTATCAACTAGCCTTCGATTTCTACTTTCGTGGGGTTCCAAGGTCTCAACATCCCCTTATAATGGCTCATTATTCTTTTGTTTCTCTCATTCGTTTCTCGTTCACTCTATCTCTCCTACTTATTCCTCTCTTGTTCCTCTTAACACGACAACATAACCATTTGTTGGTTATCCTTTATTCTTGGGTCGGTCTTCTCAACCTGTCTATCTGAGTTATTGACCCAAGGTTCATGTCATTTGGGTTTCCAGCAAAGCCTCTAAAACTATCGACCCTTTTGGTAAACTAGAAGGCAACACAGTACACAGAATGCACTGCGCAGTCTCACCCGAGATAGCTTTAAATGGGTGGTTGTAAGACTCAGGTGTTTATAGCCTAGGATTGAATATGAGATAGGGGTTTGTTAACCATATCCATGCACTACAAACTATTAATGTAATCTACCTATTCCTCACAGGTACATATTTCCATTACACAGGTTACTTCTCGAGCAACATATTCATATTCCAGGACAATGTATTAACTCATTTATTACGCATAACAATAACTACAGAAATAAAGTAAAGAGATACATACATTCATCACATCACACGGTTATTACCTTGGTTCACCCCCTCCTGGGCTATGTCCACAAAGATTTGGCTCTTGGCTCTTTTATTATGGCAGTTATGCATTTCTGGTGCTGTGCGCTTACAATTCCCCTCTTATGGGTAAGATCTATTTGAGGTGAACTAGATCACACCAGGATATACAACATGTGAGATAATCCTCAGATCTACCTTCTCTCCTTCGTTCTAGCTCAACAACTTAAAAAATGGTACATAACAGTATTTCATAACGGATCTGCTCATGCATAACTACAGTAAAAGATGGGATAACAATGCTAAAAAACCCAAGCTAATACACAACTCTTCAACACAAAATAGTCGAAACCCTACATGATACCTACGTATCTATATTTTTACATTTCGAGCTCTTCATCCTTTTTCAAAGCATTACAAAAACCCTAAACCTACCGACGGTACGTATTCCTCCCATGCATGCGTGTTGTTCTTCCTCCAGCTATCGCTTTCCTTGTGCACGCTTTCTTTCATGTGCACGTGTTGTTCTTTCTCCAACTGTTACTTCTGTTTCTGCACACTTTCTTTCCTACGATCGTTCGTCTTTACACTTCATCCTGGTGCCAACAGTAGCAAAGCCTGAAACCTAGAAAGCACTGCCTCTCTCGGAGGTAAGGCCACTAACAAGATCCCCAGATATGAATATATCCCCAGAAATATCTCTAACGTTAAGAAGGTATCGGGGGGATATCCCTTCAACCAACCTCGCACGACCTCGTGATTAAATCCGGTGTGAGTGGAGCCTCCTGATATTACCAATTATACAATGGATTTGTCCACTCCCTTTCTCAGACACATATGTTGATTTAATTGCCTTGGATAATTTTACTCACAAAATCCTATTCCAAGGCACTAAATCCTAAGCTATTTTGTGCACCCTATAAAATAAAATCGTGACTAATCAATTTTAAATTATAACATTAATTTTAGTGGTCGTGATTACTCAAAATGGTATGGTAGTGAAACTCATAATGTTATGACTCGACAAGAAAAGTAAATAATAATATAATGCAAAGTCCTAACTTCAATTTTCAATGAATGATATGCTTCTAATAACAAATGCAATTTTCAATTTCAACTTTGTAATTCTGAAGTAAAAATGCAATCTTTCATTACATGCACTAAGCTCATGACAATGACTCAAAAGACCAAAATGCCAAGTAATGCAAAATGCCTAATATTTTTGTATTTAAAAAAAATGAAAATGCATGACTAAAAAGTGACTTGATATATAAACTCTACTGTGTATAGAAAGAGATAACTCAAGCAGGATACTAAGCAACAAGACACCCATCCCAATGTACAAGGACAATCAAAATGAAAAGGTGATGAGAAAGACTACCCAGAAATTCAACCAAAGACAGGTTAATTGTCATCCCACAAGCACTTAACATGCACTACAAAGACCTAAGAAGACTCATGAAACATCAAATCCCACCTAACAACTACCAGACCAAGAAAACAAGCAAGGAAAACTGATGTACAGGATTGTTTGAGGAAATAGAGCATATGTACTCATCTTGTAGAGGGACAGCCTGCATATAGACGTGACTGCCAAGCCAAAAAGAGTGTGTATGTTTCAAAAAACAAGGCCAGGCAAGGGAGATGGCTGAAAACTGAGACCTAGAGTGAACAGAGGCTTTAAAGCAATGATACGACAAGAAACACAATAGGAACAAGAGAAATATAAGGAGAAAAGTACTCCAAACTGTAAGAAATAAGATTCATTCCCCATTATGGTAACCAATTATGTTACGAGGAAAATCTCTCTATAGCTAGGGTAAACCACAACAGACGAAAATGATTGCAGAAATCAACTATATCCCAAAAACATGCTATATAAACCAATATGTAGGTGAGATAAGAAAGAGGCCTACCTCGTCCAAATGTTCGATGAAGTCCATCGTTGAGCGCTTTGACCCAAAGCTATATACCTGCAACTAGTTCTCAACAACCAAGCAAAACAAGCATATGGTGATAATATAAAAGGTTATCACATTATATTGCATAATCCATTAATATACATAACAAATACGTCCATGGATAATAACTCAATTTATTTTTCAAGATATCAATTGGATGGGAAAGGAGTATTTCTATTAATGAATGATCAACATAAGTGAAAATATTACAGACTTCCGTGTTGGCACAGTTCGAAACCGAGAAACTAAGTTCCTTCTAGTTGGGCCTCCACCACTTCAATCCTCCACTAAATGAAATCTCATAAAAGAGTAAAAATGAGGTTCCCAATCAATAAGGGAAGATATTGGGGGTTGAACACTGTGTTCAAACTTAAAGGACAAAGGGATGTAGACTCAATATGAAGTAAATTATTTCTCTAGAGTAAATTTGCTCTCAAAGTTGAATTCTTTCTCATTTTTCCATAGCTCGGAATTGGCCCATTTATAGCATTCAAAATGGAATTGAAGGGCCGAGTCAGAATGTTTCTAGTATATGGAAGGAAAAAGATCATAGATCTCCTGTCATGACATGGAAACCCGACATTACTTTTCATTTTATGGCACAAATCCCAATGTACGTGAGATGTAGTGGAGCATCCTACGTATATGCATGCTGTATAGTAGGAAAGATGCGTACATGTGGAAAAATATGTATTTTTAGATCTGGATTTTACAAACAGGGATGATAAGTCTGCATAGGGAAATAGAAAAAGGCCTTCTGTGCAAGATTTCATAGGGTGAGGCAAATCTTTCTCTAACATCCCAGCTGGAGGGAACTTAGTTTTTCAGTTCTGAACCATGCCGACACGGAAGTCTGTAATATTTTCACTTTTGCTGATCATTTATTAATAGAAATACTCCTTTCCCATCTAATTGATATCTTGCAAATACTTGAGTTATTATCCATGGGTGTATTTGTTATGTATATTAATGGATTATGCTATCTAATGTGCTAACTTTTTATATTATCACCATATGCTTGCTTTGCTTGGTTGTTGAGAACTAGTTGCAGGTATATAGCTTTGGGTCAAAGTGCTCAACGATGGACTTCATCGAACATTTGGATTAGGTAGGCATATTTCTTATCTCGCTTGCATATTGGTTTATATAGCATGTTTTTGAGATAGAGTTGATTTCTGTAGTCATTTCCGTCTGTTGTGGTTTACCCTAGCCATAGAGAGATTTTCCTCGTAATAGAATTGGCGACCATACTAGGGATTGAATCTTCTTTCTTAGGGTTTGGAGTACTTTTCTCCTTATATTGATCTCGTTCCTATTGTGTTTCTTGTCACATCATTGCTTGACAACCTCTGTTCACTCTAGGTCTGAGTTTTCATCCTTCTCCCTTTCCTAGCCTTTTTTTTTGAAACATATACGCTCTTTTTGGCTTCACAGTCGCATATATACGTAGGCTATCCCTCTGCAAGTTGCGTACATATGCTCTGGTTCCTAAAACATCCACGTACATCAAATTTCCTTTCTTTTTTTCCGGGTTTGGTGGTTGTTGGGTGGGATTTGATGTTTTTTGAGTCTTCTTAGGTCTTTGTAGTGCTTTTTAAGTGCTTGTGGGATGACAGGAAACCTATCTTGGGTTGAATTTTTGGGCGGAGTCTTTCTCATCACCTTTTCATTTTGATTGTCCTTGTAAATTGGGTTGGGTGTCTTGTTGCTTGGTATCCTTCTTGAGTTATCTCTTTCTATACACAATAGAGTTTATATATCAAGTTTCTTTTCAGTCCATGCATTTTCATTTTTATTATATTGAAAATACAAAAATATTAGGCATTTTGCATTACTTGTCATTTTGGTCTTTTGAAGTCTTTTTCATTAGCTTAGTGCATGTAGTGAAAGATTGCATTGTTACTTCATAATTGTAGAGTTGAAATTGAAAATTGCATTTGTTTTTAGAAGCATATCATTCATTGAAAAAATGAAGTTAGTACTTTGCATTATATTCATATTTACTTTTCTTGCTGAGTCATAACATCATGAGTTTCACTACCATACCTTTTTGAGTAATCACGGACACTAAAATTAACGCTATAATTTAAAATTGATTAGTCATGATTTTATTTTCTAGGGTACACAAAATAGCTTAGGATTTAGTGCCTTGGAATAGGATTTTGTGAGTAAACTTCTCCAGGGCAATTAAATCAACATATGTGTCTGAGAAAGGGAGTGGAGAAATCCATTGTATAATTGGTAATATCAGGAGGCTCCACTCACACCAAAGTTAATCACGAGGTTGCATGAGGTTGGTTGAAGGGATATCCCCTCGATACCTTCTTAGCGTCAGAGATATTTCTGGGGATATATTCGTATCTGGGGATCTTGGTAGTGCCTTTACCTTCATGAGAGGTGGTACTTTCAAGGTTTTGGGCTTTGCTACCCTACCCATATGGTGGGCCTAACTTATGACTACTCACCTGTGCATCGGTTATACATTGGTTTATTAGTTGCTTGACTTAGGTGCCACATAGGTTACTTGCAAGGGTTATTCTGCAGGTACCCTGGTTCAGATAAGGGTTAGACAACACAAAACCTTTACGAAGGATTACCTCTCTGGGGGGATCTGACCAACTAGTTGTTAAGCCCACGAGGGCCCTTATAACTGATTATGTTACCTCTGATCTTTAGCAGGGAGTCTTAGGCCCCTCTTGGGCGAGACATACTATCTTTAGGGAGGGAGGCCACTTTCAACCACTTTACCCCGTTTGTGTGCATATTGTTCATTTTACTTTTAGTGTTCTCTTTGATTACTAGTTGGACTTAGGATTTTTTTTTTGTCTTTAGAGTATTAAGTCATCATGGAGTCATACCAGCGTCCTCGCCGGTCCCATCGCTTGTTACAGTTACCACCGAATTTCTAGTCTTTTCCTTCTAAAAGGCATAGAGTTATTACGCATGGTACACACACCTCCACCGTTCAAACTTGTCATTCTACAAGGATGAGTATTGAACCTAGTATTTAGAACACTAGGAGCCCTTCGAATCCCACACCCACTATAGTTAATGGCACCCCTTCGACTCCTGCAACCGCAATGGTTGTAGTGCTGGAGGAACCTATCATTACTATGGCTCGACCTATAGTAAATGCTCAATCTCTGGCCTCGAACCTTTTTGGGTCTCTTGGTCACTCATCGGGCTATAATATTCAGTCCATCCCTATGGCCTCTAGTCTATTTTCCTATGGTATGTCGAACTTTACTTTGCAGTTTTCAAATTCCATCCCAGCTGATGGCCCTAATGCTAGCATTGGGCTTGGGGGAACTACACCTCCTTATAATCCATTTTCATTTGGTGGTTCTCAAATCCCTCAAATGACTCCTAATATGGGAGGCATTCTTTCTTTTAACCCCAAGTCTAATCCTCTTGCTTCTGGGTGGAACAATCAACCTAGCGGACAAGATTTTGCTCAAGTTTCATCCTACACCCCTACATCCTTGGTGTTGATTCTGACCAACACTTTTTCCATGACAAATCGACCTCTATCCTTCGGATTCACACCCATAGGAGGTCGGTTTCACGCTTTGGGAAACCCCCAACCTGGATCCAATCCGACTGGGGGATATTTTTATAACCCACAACAGAAAATTCCTACTAGAATGATTCCCAACCAACCTTTTATGAATCAGCCCAGAGGAGGGACTCACAATCCTGGACAGGGCCATGGTGCTTACCAGAACCTTGGATGGGATGCAGTTCCTCAAACATAATCTTTCCCAGGAGCTTGGAGCCATATGCCGCAACCCCGTCTCCCTTTTCTGACCATGCTTAATCTTCCAAAATTGTCTAAGTTGATGAACGACCATGTGATTCATAATCCTACATGGCCCCCCATCCCCACCAAGCTTCCTTTAGACATTCCGAAGTTCAAAGGTAAGAATGGTGAGGATCCTGGTGATCATGTTACTAATTTTCACCTATGGTGCTCCTCGAATTCCCTTAATGTTGATTCTATTTAGTTAAGATTGTTGAAACTCACCCTCATTGGAGTTGCTGCGAAATGGTATATCAATATACGTAGGGGGGCATATGGGACCTTTCATCAGCTGGTGTTGGTCTTCCTTAACCACTTCCAATTGTCGGTTCATTACGATGTTAGCCTAGAACTTTTGTTGACTTTACACCAAGACACCGCCACTCATATCTCGGATCATATCCAGGAGTGGCATAGACAGAATATGTTTATTAACACCCCCATACCCCCGACCTTTATTTTAGAATTGTTCCTTAAGTCTTTTCACCCTCCTATCTAAAAGGATGTTGCTACTTTTGGCGTTACCACTGAGGAAGATGCGATCTTTAAAGCCCAACAACTAGATATAATATATGGTTAGTCTAGGATGTTATACCACATTCTTCCAGACACACCGTGGTCAACTTACGACCCTAGAAAAAATCCCAGACCTCATGTCGATGGGATTGTAGGATCCACCAATGTAAAATCCGCAGACTTGGTGACAAGCCATTTGCAAGAGTTGTCTCTAAACCATTCTGCAGGAGGGACATCTTCGTCTGTGTCTTCCAACCCCACTTAGTTGGAGGATGTACATTCCATGCAATCGTCGACCAACCCAAATGGTAACTAGCAACCAGGCGGGAATAAGAAGAAAGGACGTAATAATCGTAAGGGTGGGAAAAATGGTAGTAAACCCAAGGACAATGGTAATAATGATAGGACAAATAATAATGATTGAGAGAACAAACATGAAAGACGTAAGGTGAAATTTTTCATTAAACTTTGTAAAGATGACCACCTTACTAATTTATGCCCCAAACTTGTGAAATCTACGAGGTTATTATCTATACCACCCATCGTGCTGATGAATCCTTTTCCACATAACCATCACATGGCCTCGAGCTCCTCAAATGCCGTAAATGCAACTGGTGGGAGTCAAAACCCATCGTTGCAAGACGACAATCGTTTGTGTATCAATATGGTTGATGAGAAAGTTAATGTAGCCACTCAATCTTGATATTATAGCTCTTCACAAGCTACTCTTGGTCTAGAATATCCTCCTCCTCCTACAGAGACGAATTTACAGATTGAAAAACTAGAGCCACTGCCTCGTATTATGAAAGGAGTACTCAAGTGCTCTACCCACAATCCAAATGCTCGAGCCGCCCAAAAATACTCTATTGTTGAGGACCCGGGTCAAACCCCTTGTGCAATGTTGGCTTTGGAGGTACTCAATATGTGTCCTTCATAGAGGAATGCCTTACTATCTATGTTAGGATCTCTAGAACCCAATGGCTCAAAAGTTATCAAGTTTGACATCACATATGTGAAGTCTCGTTTTCCTTACTATGTGGCATTCCAAATCAACGTGGAGTACTCAAAGTATACCATCAAACATGCGATTGTTGATGAAGGCACTGCTAGTGTGATGTCCCTGATTTGTTGGAAATCTCTCGGTTTTCCAACTCTTTCTAAGTCATCGAACATGTTGACTGCTTTTGACGGTCATTCCTTCCGCCCTCACGGTATTCTTCCTGCATTTCTGGTCCCTTTAGGTGGGAAGATGGTAGAGGTGGAGGTCAAGATAGTTGATGCACCTCTTGATTATAACTTGTTACTAGGACACAATTGGACCTATGCTATGGTCGTCGTCGTGTTGTTCATATTCCGTACTCATTATTTTCCTCATGAAGGTAAGATCGTGATAATCGACTAGTTATCCTTTGTGTAATCTAGTCCTAATGCATCTATTGGACCGTCGATCCCTGTGATCGACAATTATCAAACGAAAACTGATAATATCTGTATCGGAATGTATTCTCCCCTTATGGTTACTTTCAAATTTACGACACCGAGTCACCACGTTTACACCATGTCCAATAGGGTCATTTCAGCAAGGAGGTCCATTCCTTTCCGCACTTCCTATTTTAGTGATCTTTGGACCCTACCTTCCCCGACTTCGTCTTGTGAGGGTCATTTTCATGCTGGAATGGCCATGCCACTATCGGTAGCAGAGATTGTGTATCAAGTTGTTCTTGACTCTTTTGTCGATCCCGATGCTGTTACCTCGCTGACGAACTAGGAAGATATCATTCTTAGGCTCGTGTGGGCCACTTCGTTGTCTTGTTCACATGACTACCTCGATGGGAATTTTCCTTTAGAAGAAGCTATCATTGAATCCATGAATGGTTATGACAAACCTTGGGATGATATGCATCACCGCTCTTATTTTCTCCCAGAGCTTGAAAGAATCAAACAAGATGACTTTCGATCTACTTTGAGTGAGATAGTCGGTCACGTCGTAGTTCCACTTGATACGCACGACATTTATGCTGAAGGAAATATGGTGAGTATTTTTACTACTGTCACGATCGATATATCTCGTACCCATGGAAAGATTTAAAATGTAAATATCGGTGCAGATTGTTCTCCATAAGAAATCTTGATCTACACCGAACTCTTCAAGGAATTCCGAGATGTATTTTCCTTGTCAAATGAAGAGATGTTGGGAATCGACCCTCGTATTGTCGAGCATGAGATTAGAACTTATCTGGATGCTAAAATTGTTCGACAAAGTCTTAGAGCTGTCAATCCCTGGAAGGCCCCTACTATTAGGGAAGAGGTGGAGAAGTTTCTTAATGTTGGCTTCATCTACCCAGTTCCCTTGACTGAATAGGTATCAAATCCCATTCCTGTGAATAAGAAGCAAGGAACTATCCGTGTAAGTATGGAATTTCGTGAGATGAACAAGGCATGTCCTAAAGACAACTTCCCGACACCTTTCATCGATCATATTCTTGACGAGTGTGCGGGAAGCAACATATTTTCTTTTATGGATGAATTTTTAGGGTATAACCAAATTCAAATTAAACCTGAGGATCTACACAAGATGAAATTTATTTTTCCTTGGGGTACTTTCGCATACCAGAAAATGCCTTTCGGCCTTAAAAACGTCGGAGAAACCTTCCAATGTGCCATGACCTTTTCTTTTCAGGCTCTTAAGCATATATTCGAAGATTACCTGGACTATATTTCTACTCACTCTCACAAGAGAGCGGATCACTCTATGCACCTTCGACTTGTTTTTGAAAGATGTCGTTACTATAGAATCTGGTTAAACCCTCACAACTGCATATTTTGCGTTAGGTCTGGTCGTCTTTTGGGATTTCTAGTTTCTAAGACCGGGATCATGGTAGATCTATTAAAGGTTGAGGAAATACTTCGATTGCCTCCCCCGTGCATTATTAGACAACTTCAAGGTTTAAATGGGAAAGCTAACTTTCTACGTCATTTTATAGTAAATTAAGCCAATATCACTAAGGGTTTCATGCGTATTTTGAAGGACACCCCTTTTATCTGGGATGAGTGAACCCATGAGTCCTTCGATTCTTTGAAGAAAGCCTTGGTATCGACACCTCTGTTGAAGTCTCCTGACTACAGTAGGAATCACTTTATTTATATCGTCGTGTATGAGGAGACAATTGGTATGGTTTTGGTTCAGGAGGATGACGAGCTTCATGAGCACATCATATACTATCTCAGTCGATAATTAGTCGGTCCTGAGCTTAATTATTCTCATGTTGAAAATCTAGCTTTGGTTTTTGTTCACGCATTCCAATGTTTGCATCATTATATATTACTTTGCAAGACCACTGTGGTTGTCGATGTTAATCCATTTCAATACATCCTTACCAGATGTATCATAGGGGGAAAATATAATAAATGGATTTTTATTTTACAAGAGTTTGATCTTGATTTCGCTTCTGTGAAATTCAAGAAATAACTGGTCTTCATGGAGTTAATATCCGACTTTCTACAACTAGATGAGGATGTTATCCATGTTGATTCGTTTGCAGATGAACACATTTTTCTTGTCTCATCATTCGACCCCTGGCATGGAGACATTGTTCTCTATCTTCAAACTTTGAAGTTCCCTCAACATCTCTCATGAGATGACCGATGACATGTAAGATACCAAACTAAGAATTATACTATCGTTGGTGACACTTTGTATCACCAAGGAGTAGACAATATCTTGCGTCATTGTTTGTAAGGTAGATAGAGAGGTAGTGGGGGGGGGGCTAGAGGGTCCATAGTGATAATAGTGGAGGTCATTCAATGTAAGGTGGACTAGGTCAACTATATTATTAAATAAGGCCCACCATGGTAGTTAGATATAATAAATGGGTAGTTAGATATAATAAATGTAAGATGACTTCTTAGAAGGTTCTACTTCTAGAAGATTCCCCCTCGAGAATGTTCTTAGGTGATGGTAGCACTATATAAAGGGGTTCAAGCAATGTAATGAGACATGAAGAGAAGTATTGTATTGTGGAGCGGTAGCTCAATAGGAGGATTCCCCCTCGAAGAGGCAAGTGAACAGGAGAGGATCCCTTCCATAATAGGATCCATTGTATGGTGTTTCCCTACCCTAAGGGTTTGATAGTAATAAAGAAGATTTTGCATATTGTTATTGTATATATGTTGTGGTGATTTTGTATTCAGTATTGAGTTCTTAACAATTGGTATCAGAGCACTTTCCTTGGGTAGACATTGTGGACAAATATTTTTTATTTTTGCAGATTTTTTTTTTCGGAGAAGAAAAAATAGGGGCGCGACATTCTCGAAGTTTTTGGTATATTTATATCAAAAAATTGTAGAAAAGGGTTGTATATTTGAGTTCCTCTCAGAAAAACACCCAAGTTGAAAAACAAATCATCTAAAACGGAGTCCGCGAAGTCAATATATTGAAGTTTTAAAATCTGAAAATTTTCAGGATTTTTTCCGCGGACGGTGGTGAGATTTTTATTTATTTATTTATTTATTTTCTGTAGCATCTAGAGGTCGAATTTGCCGAAATAAATTATATATCTGAGTTCCTCTCAGAATTTCACCCAATTTAAAAAAAACAATAAGCCAAAACGGAGTACAGGAAGTGAAGTTATGAGCATTTTAACTTCAATAGTTTTTTAGGGTTTTTTTCCAGAAAAAAGCCACGTTTTTCTGCCGAAACTTATTGGGTCTATTTTTTGGGTTTTTTCATGACGGCTACAGGACCAAAGAGTTCATAGGGTGATCAGATGGATATTTCCTTTCAAACCCTGAATTAAATTCTTGAATCATTCAAATCCCAATTGTTTCACACATTGGATGACAGATTAGATGCATTTGTACAGGGCCTCACAGACGACCTCACAGACAGACTCAATGATAGTTTTCATAGTATTCAATATTCATTGAATAACATGCATGAGATATTTCTTATGGAGGGCCTTAGGGATGAATATAATCAAGAAATATATGCTTGGTATGATTTTGAGGCCGATTGTGATGATTGGTATATGGATAGTTGTCATTTCTGGGATGACAATCACTTTCATATTTTATTTGATGACTCTAATCCACCTTATGTAGAGAGCATCAATGTGACAAATCGAGAGCCAATGATTATTACCAGTGTCCATCCTGCATATTCTACAGTGGTATTATTCCTTTCAGATTCTGCTACGAATCTTTTCCACTACGTGGATGGATCTTCTTATTTGGATCCACATGATAGGTGTCAGTATTTGGAGCATCATTTTGAGTTGGTTATTGGGTTCCAAAATCTTCCACAGGGAGTTCACATGAGCACTTGGACATGGGACCCTGGCTTACAATGGTGTTCAAACTACATCAACATGGTGGCTTTCCTTTCTACATGGGACCTTGGTTCTCCAGTCTTCTTCAACATTATGGTCCACAATTATCCATGGGACCCTGGTATATGGTTGTACATCAAGTGTTGAGGACAACACTTTCATAAGGGGGATGGAATGTAAGGTAGCTAGAGAGGTAGTGGGGGGGGGCTAGAGGGCCCATAGTGATAATAGTGGAGGTCATTCAATGTAAGGTGGACTAGGTCCACTATATTATTAAATAATGCCCACTATGGTAGTTAGATATAATAAATGGGTAGTTAGATATAATAAATGTAAGATGACTTCTTAGAAGGTTCTAATTCTAAAAGATTCCTCCTCTAGAATGTTCTTAGGTGATGGTAGCACTATATAAAGGGGTTCAAGCAATGTAATGAGACATGAAGAGAAATATTGTATTTGGAGCAGGAGCTCAATAGGAGGATGCCCCCTCGAAGAGGCAAGTGAACAGGAGAGGATCCCTTCCATAATAGGATCCATTGTACGATGTTGCCCTACCTCAAGGGTTTGATGGTAATAAATGAGATTTTCTATATTGTTCTTCTATATTTGTTGTGGTGCTTTTGTATTCAGTCTTTGGTTCTTAACATTGTTTAAATCACGGAGAAGCCAAGTTTGTCCTGAACGATTGCCACAGTGGGGCTTATGGTGGTCATCTATCTGGGCTTGCGACAACCCAAAACATTTTGCGAGTCGGTTATTTCTGGCCTACTATCTTTAAAGAGTGTATTGAATTGGTTAAGAAGTGTCACCCCTGCCAGGTGTTCACTCATAAAATGTGCTCGCATCCAACCCCTCTTCACCCCGTCATTATTGTCGGTCCCTTCGCTAACTAGGGGGTGGACTTCGGGGATTGCAACCCAAATTTGGCTAGGGGGCATCAACACATTATCGTGGACGTCGACTACTTTACTAAGTGGGTCGAAGCCATGCCTACAATTAAATCTGATGGGAATACTATCGCTTTCTTCGTATTCAATCAAATTATTGCCTAGTTCGGTATCCCGAGTGAGATTGTCACTGATCATGGAAGTCACTTTCAGAATGAAATGATGGAAGAGATAGCATCTAAGTTGGGGTTTAGACATGTTCATTCTTCTCCTTATTACCCATAGGAAAATGGACAAGTAGAGGTTGTCAACAAGTCTCTCAAGACCATTTTGCAAAAAAGTGTCAGCTAGAGTAAGTTTGACTAGCACATTATTCTATATCCCGCACTCTGGGCATACCGAACCTCTGCCAAGACTGCCACCATAGTTTCCCATTTCCATTCAGTACACAGTGTGGATTCGATTTTACCTATTCAATGTGAAAACCCTTCTCTTAAGTTGGCAGTCGCGCTCCTACCTGACACTTTCGATCTCGAGCGATGCCTTGTACACCTAGAGAGTCTTGACGAGCAACGTCGAGATGCCTCTATGGCTATCGAGGTGAACAAAATACGTGTCAAGATCCAATAAGATAAGTATGTCTACCCTCGGTTGTATGCTGAGGGTGACTTGGTCATCTTATATGATCAAGCCAAAGAACCACTAGGGGTAGGCAAGTTTAAATCCATGTGGCACGGTCCTTATATTGTGCAACGTGTCTTAGAAAAAGGAGCCTATGAGTTAGAATATTATGAAGGGAATATGTTGGTTGAGCCCAAGAATGGGCTCTACTTGAAAATATATTACACTTGAGCCCCAGGCTTGGGCAGAACTCTTTGTATATTAATGTACTTTAGTGTATATATCTTTTCCCTTTCTTTTTGTCTTCATCTTGCTTATCGAGTTTTCACTTGGTTGGAAGATGTCAACGGAGTCTTCAGTCTACCTAGGATTCACAGACGGAGCCAGTCGTCATACACATAACTTGGCTTCTGTTGCTTGGGTGGTTTACTCACCCGAAGGTCTACTAGTGTCTTTAGGTGGCGTATGCTTAGGGCCATCCATGAATAATGTGGTCGAATATAGCACCATTATATAGATTTTGCGCGATGCTATCTCACATGGTATTCTCTCTTTATATGTTCTCCTGGATTCCCAGTTAGTAGTATGTCATTTGAACGACAGTTACCGTGTGTGTGATCGTACTTTACTCTGATGATTCCTATGGGTATGTCTTTTAGAACGACAATTTGATTTTGTTACTTATTATCACATTCCTAGGAGTTCTAATCATGTATCTGATGCTTATGCTAATTTCGTTTTAGATTGCATTTGTCACATAACTAAAGAAAAGAAAACCATCTCATCAATGTAAACATTGTAAATATAAGTAGAGCCGAAGATCCTTATTTTATATAAATATATAAAAATATGGTGTTTATAGTACAAAATTGGGGCTAATAACCTCAATACACATATATAGTTGGTACTACAATATCCACGACATCTACACCTGTGGAGCCGGATGTGTGTCATGGTAAAAAAATACGGCGTTTGCGATACGTTGAAAGAATCATACCCAAGCTCTGGGCACAACAACCACTTGTCGTTTCATGACTTCTGGTAGATCCTCTACCTAAACCATGGGAATCCTGTGAGTCAAATGAGATAGGTTGCCCTGCACGTTTTGTAGGATTCTCTCAGATTCTCCTTCCGTCACCTCGTCTCCCTAGTTCCTCTGTTGATGTTGAGGAAACCCTTCCGACCATCATGGACCCACGTCTGTGTTACACAAGTGTCTAATTAGTACTTAAGCATCATCCAAAAATATTTTTGTTTCAATATACAAAAATACAAAAAAATGAAATATTTAAAAAACATTTGACATACCTATGTCCCCGTAGGAGGTCCCTGGTGGGAGTGGCATGTCTGGATCTCCTCTAAATTCAATCCCTGCATAGGGATATTCATCCAGAGAAATGACCTGTTGCTGCCACTAGTAGAAGAAATCCTCGTTGTAGGGTGTGGGCACCCTACCTCCCCCTTGTCGTCTCATTACCTCAGTCCACCATGGCATGGATATATCGCAAGGTCCTCTTAGAAGAATATCGACTCTAGGTCCCAAACCTGGAACCTGCTCGAAGAAGAAATTGCATAAGATAGAGGCAAACCCGAAGTTCCTCGTACTCCCTTGTTTGCACTCTGTCAACTGGCTCTTCATGTTAGCCAGTAGTGAGGTACACCAATAATATATTGTGGGTCTCAATCACTCTACTGCACAGAATATGAGCGGTCTCAATGCCCGGTGCAACGAATCTGAACCTGTGATCCTAGTCAACATGGGGACAACAATCTTCAAGCTGAGATTGTTTATCACTTAGATGGGGAGTTGACTCCTGAACTTAGGAGTCCCTGCTACACAATGGGCATCTATGTACTCCTCTATTTTCATTCTGCTCCCTGCTCCCTATGATTTGAGGTTTACAACCTCTCCTCAACATGATAATTCAGTCAAAAAGTAGATATCCTCTACTTCAATCCTCAATGGTTTCCCATTGAGGTTGAAGCTTTCACTCTCAAGGTCCTAGTAACCCACAAGCATCTCAAGCAACCTCACACAGACCCTCATCCATTTGAGTGCCCAAAAAATATATAAGCCACATATTTTCAAGGCCAGTTGGGCCCCTGGATCTCATTCCACAGTAGCATCGACCTCCTCGTGCTCTCTTTCCCTCCATTCAAGAACCATCCTACTAGATAAAAGTCAAAATTTGAGTTAGCAACCATGGAAATCATTGATTGTGTGCTTGTATGTGAGCTTCTTCACTTACAGTCACATATAGGGTTGGGTATACATGCCCTGTAATTTGCACAGTCATGTATAACCCATCGTATACGCGACCCGGTAAGAGACATCCCGTGTACATTGAATTACACAATTTACACCCTAAATTTCTCAAAATTTGAAACCTAATTGAAAAATTTAATCCACTGGAAATGAAGGGGAGGGGAAGATGAGTTACCTGGTCCATATGGTTTCTGATTTTGTTTCCTGACGCTCCCGTAATCACCAGTTGAATCTCGGAGGTATTTTGGTCCAATTTTCACTATTTGGGTAAAAAATCAAAATGACAGTAATTTTTGGTTTTTATTACTGTTTCTAACAGTTTTTACCCACTTTCTATATTTTTGAGTAATTTTTTCGCCTAATGGACTAATACAAAGGTGGATTTAGTTGGTTTTGTAGTTTTTACCAGGGATTCTTGCGGATTTGAACGTTATGTTGGTTGTTCGTCACCACGGGAAGGTATTTTCACTACCCAACATATAGTATAGGTATCCATTCCATCATGCATTTTTGCATTATCCTATAACTGTGACTATTTTTCCTTAGGTACAAACCCGTTTGTTGTGACATGGAACCTTCCATCTGCTATAAGTAGTGTCATTATCAAGTGGTAGAGACTTAACAAACATGGGTGCCCTACTTAGATCCCCTACTTCATTTTGGCGCCCATGCATAGTTTTTTCCATAGGACCGGGAGTCCCTCATAGCTAGTACATGACTTTATGTTGAGTCTCATTTCTCACTCATAAACATGTTTCCTTATACCTAGAGGAATCCCAACCGAGTTTAATTTAAGCTCTTTTCCAACTCGTCTTCAAAAAGAGAAAATATTGTCGAGTGAACTTGTCTCTTTCAGACTCGTAAATTGGATTTGAAATGACGTCTATTTGGCACAAGTTTATCCCTTTTTCACACCAAGTAAACTAAATATCATGAAAAAGGACATTTTTGGGCGTTAAGTTGTGATTGCATCTCATGCCCTTGCTTACAGTATTGAGCCTATAGCTGGTTCTCACTTTGCATTATAAACCGTTTGCCTCGACAATTTTTGCATCTTCAACCAAGCAGAGCCTTGTTTATATTGTTTGCAATATGACACCCTATACCTAGGAGGGAAAATTCCCCCAAGTGTCCATCTCCCACATGCATCTCCTTGCATTGAGCATAGGTATGTTCCACTGCTGGAACTAGTTTTGCTTACTTGCGACACTCGTTTCCTCCTCTGTATCATAAAATTCATTTGTCTATGAAAAAATAAAATAACATGGGTGGGAAGGGAGTATTATCTTATTTTGGAAGAAATCATGTTTCCGTTGAACAGAGCACAAAGTTATTGAGTCTGTTAGTGAAATTTCTTGAAAGGTGGGTTAGAATGCAAAGGAGTGGGTTAAAAACCCACTTACCCTAAGTACCGGAATCAAAATGCACCTATGGTAAGTGACAAGAAAATCTGGACGACAGAGATTCGCGCACCCGGATCAATGGTGCATAGGGGATTCCGGAGCCCCCCCGCTTTTCTACCTTTAAGCGGAGGGGGGGGGGTCCAGAATCAAGGGTGCACCTCTTCAATGGTCATGATCAGAGCACCCAGATCAATGGCATGCAATGAGATTCTGGACCCCCTCTGCCTTTCTACCTTTAAGCGGAGGGGGGCGGTCCAGAATCGAGGATGCATCTCTCCGACGGTTGCGATTTGAGCGCTTGGATCAATGACGCACATGAAATCCGGACACCCTATTTCTTTCTGCGTTTAATCAAAGTGGGGCCCCCTTCCTTGTCGCGTCATCTTACTATCTGTTCTCCACCTGACCATGCGATGAGGCTCGCTCCCTTTAGCCCTTTCCTCATCCTCCGAAGTCTGTCCGTCTCCCCTCTTCTGGCCTGTGTGGTCCCTACCCCATCTCATCATCCACTCACCACCTGCCATGTGTCCCACTCCCTTCCACGTTAGCCTCCCACTAAAATGTGCCCATTATATCTCGTCTCCCGCCCCCTCCGCTTATTTCCTTCCTCCATGTGATTTCCTCTGTAATTTCTCTCACGCCTCGTCACTTCATATCTCGCCCTCATAGTTTTGGCACCACCACCCCCGTTATGCGCCCCATCCTTCACGCTGGCATCCATGCCTGTGTGTCAGGCCGTTCAACTAATCCAGGTGACAGCTCAAAGGGTCTTCCATGTCCCAAAGGTGCCTAGTTGCCCGGGCCATCCTCAATCCCAATGAAGCAGTTATTAAGGTAGTTGGCGGTAGTTAGACATCGCCTCCGCCATAATGGGAAAGTCCAGCGACGAATTAAAGGCACGTCGATTCGCCCACGAAACTGTCAGGAGTTCAATTACGTCTGCCATAGGTGCACGATCATTCAGAGACTGCGGCTGTAGATTGTCAGAAGCCATGCAGACACAATGTGTTTAATGCAACGTCTCGAGTTTGTTGTTGTTGTTATTTTGAGTATATGTAGGCGTTTTCGCCATTTTTGGTATTTATCGATGGTAGAGAAAAGCTCCCGACTATAAAGTTTTAACAACCATTCTAGTTTCCTGGTTATGCATCTGTATCTGAGATTTCTTGTTTTATGACAAACAATTTCCTTACTCCGTCTATGTTTTTGTCTCATACTAGAGAGTTCATGATCGAATGATTCGCATGAATTGTTGCAGTTATGTTATGATAAAGGATTTGTTGTTACATTATTGTATTCTCTGGTCTTCTGTGTTTGCTTGTAAGAGGATCTTGTGTTTGTATTCTTTCTTCTCCAGTCTGTTAGGAACCTGATGTTTACGACAGACCCTCACACTCTTCTCATACAAGTCTCCCCCCTACTCACCCTTATTGCAACTCACTGTTTGAAGTTTATCTAAGACCTCACTTGCCTATGCATGCCTGACCTAGTTTCAGAGTTGAGACGACATTGTTCTGAGTTTGCTTCCATTTGATCATCCCTTTATAAACCAATTGTGACATTAAACTGATGAGTGTCGGGCTCTTCTCCTGCTGCAATCTAGGGGTGACTTCCGACGCTAACATTTCTGGTGTCGTTGCTGGGGATGAAGTTGAATATTTTCCCCGGGATTGAACGACAATGATCAGCTGATTCTGAAGGTGCATCAGATATCAGAACTATTGAGATTGCTACTGTGCACCTGGCGACTCCATTGTGATGACTCCACTGCGGTGAACCTGTTGGGTTAGTTGTGGCTTCCAGCGGTAGACACACACGGTCCCATCCACATCTGCCTCTGGCCACGCCTGAAGAAAATCCAGAGGTGATTATCAGAAAAGGGAAGCCCTCTCAAGGAGAAAGCTTCGCCTCTGAACCAGGTATTTCCCCACCTCCTTCTGCAAAAACTCCATTCTCTTGTTCTCAGCTTCCTAGCCATCCCTCCTCTGAGGTTTCCCGTTTTCTAAATTTCGGGAGTGTTCCTACTGATTTTTCTCCTCCTGGTCTGGCATCAGAAGGAGAGATCCTTATCACTCCCCCCTCCCTAGAAGCTGTGCCTCAGCACAGACCTCGGGCCTCAGAAGGTTTCACCACCCCTCCTGTTTTTACTATTACTGCACAAAGAGAAACATCTGCACATTCAAGTCCCTTATCTCTCTCTTTGTTTTCCTCGTTGTCTCCCTCTCCTTCAAGAAGCTCTCTTACGATATCTCCTGTTCACACTCCTTCTCATCCAGGCTCTCCACTACCTAGTATTCCTATGGCTGGTGCTAATCCCCCTCTGAATAGAATGGATGCCATAGTTGCTGCCAGATACGCCCCCCTTAATCCTACCCCATCCCATGAATCCTCTCCCTGCTGGAGACTACTTGAAATACATGCCCAAGTTCACTGGAGAAGGGGACATAACTGCAGAAGAGCACCTGGCGGCTTTCTACAGTTATGCAGACAACCTAAACATTGAAAATGAAGATGCCTGGATGAGAGTTTTTGTCTAGAGCCTGGATGGCGAGGTGAGGAAATGGTTTAGAGGATTGGCCCCCGGATCTATTGCTGGAATTGAAGCCCTGGATAGTGTTTTCCTGAGGCAGTGGGGAGATAGGAAGGATTTCATGTATTACATGACAGAGTTTGGGTCTCTGAAGAAAATGGAAGGAGAGTCTGTCTCTGACTTCTCCCAAAGATTCAATAAGATGTATAACAAGATTCCTGCCGAGATAAAGCCCTCAGAAGCCTCTGCCCAAATTTCCTACGCTGGTGCATTCGACCCTGATTTCTGTCTTTTATTGAGAGAAAGAAGAGCCACCTCCTTATCTCAAATGCAAGATGCGGCCATAGAAGTGGAATCCAACATATTAGCATCTGACAAAGTGAGGAGCAAGGTCGACGCAAACAAAAGAAAGGGAAAGTCCAAAGCCTCAACTTCTGGCCCATTGTTGCCCCACACTCAAGTGGATGAACTGACCCAGATGATGAAGTTTCTGTCTGAAGAGATGGAGAGACTGAAAGTGGAAAGGAAGCAAATGAATAATGGACCTCAGAGCACTGAAATCAAAGGGGGTTTTAGGAGGACAAACAATATCGCTCCCCTGACTATGCACAGAGAGAGGGGAAGAGACAGAGAAGACCAGAGAATTCAGGCTCATTTTCATAACAATATTTTGACCAAAGAGGAAGAAAGGGAGATAGACGAGCTTGATCCTGAAATCCACTACGTAGGAGATACTCCTCCTTTTCCTCATCTCACTCAAGCAGCTTACGAGAAGTCTCTCATGGATAGTCAGCTAAATGAATTGAGGAAGGGAGACAAGGATAGCAGCGGCCGAGACAGGTACAACCTGAGGTCCGACAAAAAGACAGTAGAACCTGATATTCCTGAGCAGTCCACTAGAACAGAGAAACCTGCTAATGAGGTAGCAGACAGTCACAGAGGTAAGAAGGCTCAACCCCTCTCTCCCATTGTCCACCATCATGTGCCTGAAATAAGAGAAATTCCAAAGCTTACATCTTCTTTTAGTTTCGAGCATGAAATTCAAAATATCAAAATCCCTGTGCCCCTCACCGAGCTAATTAAACATGGAGAGTTTAAAAAATGCTTCTATGAGATTTTACAGTCTGAAGCCTCATGCTTTCCCTCAGATTCCATAAACCTCCAAGATGAAAAGCCTGCAGTTATCTTAGGTCCCATGATAGAAGACATAGATGATTCATCCCCTCACTTCTACACCTCCCTGAACATACATGATAAAGTGTTGCATAATTGCCTCATGGATTCAGGAGCTTCCCATACCCTTATGCCCAAGATAGTCATGGAAGAACTGGGACTAGAAGTGACCAAGGCCTATCATGATTTGTACTCTTTTGATTTGAAAAGGGTGCAATGTCTGGGAGTCATCAAGGACCTCGTAGTTTCTTTGTTTCAACTGCCCATGAAGAGTATGGTCATGGATATTGTGGTAGCTGATGTTCCCCCCAAGTTCGACATGCTGTTGTCAAGGTCTTGGATTAAGAGACTTGGAGGAATGTTACAGATGGATCTCACATATGCCACCATTTCAGTTTTTGGAGGGGAACACAGGAGGTTGTACAGAGAAGCCCAGCTAGCCTATATTGTCAGTGATGAAGCGAACCCCACTAATCACCCCATCTTTGCACTTGACATTGACTTAGGGTCTAGTTTTTTACAGATCACTGAGACTCCTGAGGCCCCTTTACAGATCAGAAAACAACCCATTCTTAATCAGGAGATGCCTCCTCCAACCACCTCTATTTGGAAGATGTTCTTCGATGGAGCTTCCTCCAGTGTAGGTGCAGGTGCCGAAGTGGTATTCATATCGCCCTGTCAAGAGACTATATCTCTGTCATACAAGCTAGAATTCGAAATCACCAACAACGTGGCAGAATATGAAGCTCTTGTTCTGGGTATGAGGGCTGCAAAAGGAATGGGAATAAAGGAGATGGCTGTGTTTGGAGATGTAGAATTGATCATCCAGCAAGTCAAAAATGTTTATCAGGCCAAGAATCCTCGGCTCAAGAATTACAGGAATGAGGTATGGGACCTAGTTGATAATTTCTTCTTGGATTTTAACATTTATTTCATTCCGAGGGAGGAAAATGCTTCAGTCGACTTTTTAGCTGTCATAGCTAGTTTGCTCCAAGTCCCTACGCTGCCTGTTGTCAGATCTGATGTCAAAATAAAATATAGACCCTCTGTACCGGACAATGTCAAGCATTGGAAGGTATTTGAAGATCATTTGGAAATCGAAAAGTTTCTCCAATCTGTTGATGATTTTTCTGCATTACACATTGACGAAGATTCTGACATGGAAGGGGACCCTCACCCTGGGGTGTTTTTAAATAAAATCGCTAATCATCAGATTATTCAACTACCGAGCAATTACATCCCGAGAGGACTAGTCCCATTAGAAAGATTGTTCGATGGTAATGATGTGGCAGTAAAGGGTAGAGTTTCAGGTGATGATGTTGACACAGCTGAATGCAACATTGGCACACCAGAGGAGCCCAAGTTTGTCAAGTTGTCAAGAAGTTTGACCAGGGAATACATAACTGAATATACTGAGCTGCTGAGAGAGTTTGTTGATGTGTTTGCATGGACCTACGAAGACCTCAAGACATATGACACATCAGTTATTGAACACAAGATCCCACTAAAGGAAGAGGCTAAGCCATTTAGGCAGAAGCTAAGATAGATAAATCCCTTGTTGCTGCCTGTCATGGAGAAAGAGGTAAAGAAGCTTTTAGAGGCCTAGATCATTGTCCCCTTGAGATTTTTCGAATGGGTGGCCAACTTGGTTTTGGTGAGAAAGAAAAGTGGGGAAATCAGACTTTGTGTTGATTTCAGGAACCTAAACAGGAGCTCAAGGAAAGACAATTACCCCCTGCCCAACATGGAACACATATTGCAGAAGGTCACTGGTGCATCTAGAATATCCATGATTGATGGATTTTCTGGTTATAATTAGATATCATTCATGCCTGAGGACAGAGAAAAAATGACCTTCACCACTCCTTGGGGCACATTCATGTATGCCAAAATGCCTTTCGGATTGATGAATGCAGGGGCAACATTTCAGCGATCTATGGATATAGCCTTCATTGGGGAGAAAGACCAGCTTGTAGTGATCTATTTGGATGACATCACAGTCTTCTCCAGGTCAGACAGGGAGCACCGTTGCCACTTGAAGAAAGTTTTCCTGAAGTGTCAGAGGTTTGGCCTATCCCTAAACCCCAAGAAATATTTGTTTGCTATGAAGGAGGGGAAGTTATTAGGCCATATAGTATCAGCAGAGGGGGTAAGGATTGATCCTAGCAGGGTAGAAGCAATTCAGACCATGTCACTTCCCAGATCTAAGGAGGAAGTTCAAGCCTTTTTGGGAAAGATAAATTTTCTGAGATTCGTCTCAAATTTTGTCGAACTGGTGAAACACATCACAACCATGCTCAGGAAGGGAAATGAAGTAAAATGGACCACCGAACCCAGGGAATCTTTTTTCCAAATACAAAAGGCGTTGACTGAGGCACCTGTGCTAATTAGTCCTGATTATTCCAAAGATTTTCTGATTTTTTCTTTTGCTTCCTGTGATACAGTAGCAGCAGTTTTGTTGCAGAAAAATGATCAAGGGCGAGAGAAACATATTTCTTTCTACAACAAGGCATTGAGAGACACAGAACTCTAGTACGAGATCATGGAGAAGCAGGCCTATGCCCTGGTGAAAGCTCTTAAAGCTTTCAGAGTCTATGTCTTGCACTCAAAGATCACTGCATATGTTCCTTCGGCCTCTATGAAGGATATCCTGATATAACCTGACATAGACGGAAGAAGAGGTAAATGGATTGCCAAGATCCTAGAGTTTGATCTGGAGATTAATCCCACTAAGTTGATAAAGGGGCAGGGTTTAGCCAAACTGCTAGCTGAATCCAATTGAAAATTTTTGAGGATTAGATTCATCAACACTTGTTTAGAAAATCCACAGGTCGAATCATCCGGTAATAATTCTCACAATGCCTTATCCCTAACAGCATGCCCCTGGTATAAGGATATCTTGTATTTTCTGCAAGAATTAAAGCCTCCTGATGGATAGGGAAAAAGTAAGGCAAGAGCTTTAAAACTCAAAGCGATCAGATATTGCCTCATTGACCAAGCCTTATACTGGAAGGAACCTCTAGGGGTATTTTTAAGGTGCCTGGATCCGCCAGAAGCCCAGAAGGTGATGTTTTATTTCCATGGCGGTAGTTACGGAGGTCACCATTTCTGGAAGACCACAACTCACAAGATCCTCTGGGCTGGGTATTACTGGCCCACTTTATTCCCTGACGTCTGCAGAGAAGTCAGAGCTTGCATCAAATGCTAGAAGTTCTCAGGAAAGCAGCAGCTCGAATCTATGCCATTGAAGCCTGTAGTTGTTTCAACACCCTTTCAACAGTGGGGATTGGATTTCATTGGAGAAATTCATCCTCCCTCAAGTGGTTAGCACAGATGGATCCTCACTGCGACATATTATTTCACCAAGTGGATAGAGGCTGTTCCCACTAGGAGCACTTCTCACAAAGTAATTATCAACTTCCTGGAGGACATCTTAGCCAGATTTGGTTGTCCCAACAGAATTGTCACTGACAACGCCGCCCCCTTCAGGTCTGAGCCTCTGGTCAAGTTCTGTGAACAATTTGATATTTCACTGATTCACTCTACTCCCTATTATCCTCAAGGAAATGGATTGGCAGAGTCCTCCAATAAAAGTCTGATCAGGATCATCAAGAAGCTACTGGAAGACAATAAAAGGGCCTGGGACTCAAAACTCAAATTTTCTCTATGGGATGACCGAGTGAAAACAAAAAAATCCCTAGGCATCTCACCTTTCCAACTTGTTTACGGAACAGAGGCCGTTTTCCCTACTCAGCTCGCCTTGTCCGTGGAGAAATTCCTCCAAGACCTTGAAGGAGAGCCTAACCATATGGTCAGAAGGATTCATCAGATGGTGGAAGTGAAACAGATCAGAGAACAGGTCATGGACAGGGCCTATAATCACCAACAGAAGATCAAACAGGCTTTTGACAGGAAGAGCAGAAAGAAAGAATTCAAGCAAGGTGATTTGGTACTCAAATGGGATGCACGCAGGTAGGACAGGGGCAAGCACAGTAAGTTTGATGCCCTTTGGTTTGGGCCTTTCAAGATCCTTGAAGTATTTTCAAACAACACTTACAGGTTGCAGGATCTGGAAGGCGAAGAAGTTTTGAATGGCCCAGTAAATGGGCATTTCTTGAAAAAATGTTTTTTGTGAGCCACAGTTGGCTCTTTCATTTTTGTAAATATTGTTTTGTTTTCAGCTTAATAAATGACTCCATATCCCAACAACAAGGCACTGAATCTGAAAAAAGAGTCCTTAGAGCATCACAGGGACGACTCTATCCCCCATGGAGCCTAATGTTAGCGACATTTCTTGAAAGGTGGGTTAGAATGCAAAGGAGTGGGTTAAAAACCCACTTACCCTAAGTACTGGAATCAAAATGCACCTGTGGTAAGCGACAAGCAAATCTGGATGGCAGAGATTCGCGCACCCGGATCAATGGCGCATAGGGGATTCCGGAGCCCCCTTGCTTTTCTACCTTTAAGCGGAGGGGGGGGTCCAGAATCAAGGGCGCACCTCTTCAACGGTCA
>ML794251.1:155094-166746 GCA_009831015.1 Picea engelmannii
CCCCCCCTCTAACCCCCCTGCACGCCCGACGCAGGTGCTCAGATACTACTACTCGCGCAAAGAATATAACACATACCCAACATATCACAGGGGAACTCGGTAAGGTGATAATCTCTAATGGCATGACAAAATTATTGAAAAAGGGGCATCAGGGTGTAATTGTACAACTATGCTCACTATATGTTCAAACATCTAAGCCATATATTCCCCTAGATCTCCAAGGGATCATTGATAAGCATTCCAAAGTATTTGAATATATTCCCAGAGGTCTTCCACCCACTTGAAATCATGATTAAGCTATTCACCTAATTCCTGGGAGTGTTCCTCCTAACATCATGCCTTACAAATATTATGCCCAAAAGAGTGAAATTGAGTGTATGGTTGAAGAAATGTTAGAGGCTGAAATTATTAGACCTAGCCAAAGTTCTTACTCTGCACTAGTGGTAATGGTACTCACGCAAGAGGGCTCATGGCGTATGTGTCCAGATTATAGAGAGCTCAACAAGATCACTATTAAAGATAAGTTTCATATTCTCGTCATTGATGAATTGTTAGATGAAATAAATGGAGAAATCTATTTCACAAAGTTGGATCTTTGTTCAAGGTACCATCATATTAGAATGAAGGAAGCAGATATCCCAAAAATAGTATTCTGAACTCATGAAGTCCATTATGAATTTTTGGTCATTCCTTTTGGCCTTACAAATGCACCTTCTACATTCCAAGGGTTGATGAATTCCATTTTCAATCCCTTCCTTAGAAAATTTGTGTTATCATTTTTTGATGATATACTAATCTATAGCAAGTCTTGGGAGGAAATAATTTTTTATGGCGATCATTTTTGAACCATATCATTGATACTAGATTATCCTTTTGTTTACAAGTTCTTAGAAGGAAAGGTCCATTCAATAAGAAGATGCAGTGGTGGATTAAGGGTTGAAGAGAGAGTGATGGTAACATTGCTTCAAAAAATCTAATATTAAGTTCAGAAGCGATATCATGACAAAGGATATGCAAGTGCATGAAATGTGAATTTTGAGTAACCTAAATTAATGAAAGAAAAAATATGAAATGGTGGAAGGTGGAATTTCACAAATGAATATTTGGTCTCAATAAGGTGGAGAAATTTGCATGGATATACTATGCGTGAAGATATGGTAAGATTGCATGAAATTGTCTTGTCCATCATACCCTTTCACTAAGCCCAAATCACAAGGAGTCTCTATATGCTTGGATGTGTAAATCTCGTGTGGAATTTGTCTTAAATTCCATTGAAATATAATGTGGATCCCAATATCTCTAAACTTTAATCACATGCATCATGGGGAGATAGTCACTATAAAATTTGTGAGTCCCAGTCTTATATTATTTCCTATCCTAACAATACTTAATGATCATGGAGTATCCAAGTCATTGGAATCCAAGAGTTGCAAGAGGTAATGAAGCTAAATATAGAAGATAAGGAATATAGGGGTGCACCATTTCTAGTGAAATAAATCTTGGTTTTTGTCCCAACCAATCAGCCAACAAGCACATGCAAGCAAAAGAATAAGAGTGACCCCATAGATGAGAGGTAATCATGGAGTTGAGAATATGACCCATATGGCCCATGTAATGGACCTCAATTGTCATTAATGAGCCACATACATCCCATGGCATGAACTTCCCTAGTAGATTGGTTTTGTATGGGTTCTTATCAATCTATAGGCAGCAAACTAAGACTTGAAATACTAGAATATGGCTCATGGAAGTCATGGAAAACAACAATGATGCTTTATTCTTTATCTATGAAGTTGAAATGGTTCATCACAATTGTTTTGAGTGTGAATATGATTATTGTTTAAGTCTTAATATGTTTACTGAATATATTCTATAATAAATTAAGTGTTAATATGTTTACTTTTTTGAGTTTAATAAGCATATATCCACAACAAAAATAGCCTACAAGCCCTAGATTGAAAACTTATTATTTTAACATAACTTGATTTATCTTTAACCATGGTGGTCTTTGAAATAAAGACCACAATGACAAAGAAAGAGTTACTTTTTGAAACCATTTGGTAACACACAATGAAGGCTCTAGATCAACAAACACACAAAGGAAGGCTTGTAGATCAACAAAAACATGAAGGACAATGTGTTACCTCCAATATCTACACCAAAATATTTCTTCTAACTTATTTGTGTAACCCTTTGCTTTTGTTTCCCAATCCTTGGTGATTTTATTGATGTCTTATAATTTATATTGGGCGTCAACCTATCAATGTAAGAAAGCATTCAAATGTATAAAATATTAAAACACTCAATAAACAATAAAATTATTACATATGACATCCCATTCAAGGTACTTGAAACATATTCAAATTAAATAGTGATTAAAATTATTTGGAAAACATACCTCCCGCGATCGCAACTCATCAATGATTATGTTTTTCTAATACCTACAGTGCCAGATAATTCAACCTCAATAAATATCTACAAAATGAATACAACTCATATTGGTAGCATTATTTAATCTAAGATGCATTTTTATGAGAATGTCAGAACATACCTTGACAGTTCTTCCAAGCACCTTATAATCCATCTTTTTGGACTAGCCCTCATCATCCTAGATTCCAACATGGATTTACTCAATGAGAACAAACTACAAACATGATAGATATATAACTAAATAAAACTCTTGAATAATCTCTTCTTGGTTTCAAGAATAATTTCCTGGAGTCGTCTAATCTTGGAGAAAACCTCCCTCAATATTAAGGAGAAACAACAAAGTCAACATTGACTATGTCTCTTCTTCATTGGATCAAGGTGTTACGAAATAATTCCCCTACAGACAGGTGAGTTTTCCCTTGGAGTACAGACCCCTCTACCAAGACATAAATATACCATTGGACACTACCATTCCTATAGATTAACTTTATCCATTGAAAAAGAGAGTAAGAGGGATAATATGATGTACCTCACTTTTGAAGTGTGTCCAAGCTGCACCAATTTGAGAGTTCTGAATAGTACCTACAATGGATAACAAAAGACAAATGACTATCTCCTACTCTAATGGATTAGACAAAATCAATCTATCTATGAAGATTAACACAAGCATAGAAAAGTACATGTAAACAAATACTAGAAGGAAATAGGCCAAGTATATTAATGAAAACTTTAGAAAGGAAACTTACAATCCTCAGATGATGTTGCAACAACCTCTCCAAGTCCTCCTCATCCAACCTTTGCTCAAAATATCCACGATCAGAATAAAAATGCTTTGTTGATTATTTTCCTACCTTGTTCACCATGAGAATGCCTCCATTTATAGCCTTTGAGAGGCTCAACCACCTTGGTTATATTTGAAATTATTTGAGGATATGCCTCGAATAGTTGTGATATCTCCCTTAGATGCAGCCTAAGGGTTAGATTTGAGCCAAACCAACTCGATCCATTCATAGATGTCCTTAGAAGAAAAGGGGATTTCTTCCAAGATTTTCTCAACCAATTCGGTGCTCCCTTGCAATGGAAAACAAAGCAGTACAACGCTCCCTACTAAATAGACAAAGAGTGTTAGCACTCCCTGTGTATGAGAAGGGGGGCGTTGATCTTCCAAGAGTTGCCAAGATGACCAATTCTCATAGAGAAACCTTTTTTCCGATTGCATGATGATGGGGCTTATTCTTCTAACATGTTTTATGGGTTTTATCAAGTGATTTCAAGGTTTCTTTCACAATATGACACTTACATAATGAGAAATCAACACTTACGACACTTGCGACAATGAGAATGTGACATTATCGAAGTGAGGAATTTTGATGTGTAACACAAGGGAGGTTTGATCCAAGATTAAATGGTTCCAATAAATTATTCTCTATTGAATAGTTCCAACCATGTGAAGGTGTAAACTCCTATGGCCCTCCCGCAGCCCCCCCCCCCCCAAATCACTCTCAATTCCCCAATACCTAATCTATATTCTACTAGAAAATATGCATGAGAAATATTCAAAATTGATAAAAAGTGATTGTAAAGCTAAGAAAGAAAGCTAAGATAAAATAAGTACAAAGTTGTTTGATTTCCTTTTTCTTTGAACAAAACTACTACAAATTAATATAATTGGGTTTTTTTTAATCTCTTTATTCATATTTTAGTAACCATCTATATTTCATATTTAACTAACATAAGTACAAGAAAGTATGCAATAACTCATTCAAAGGTAATGCAACAAAAAGTATGCAAGAACTCATTCAAAGGAATATGTCATAAAAAATAGTTTTTATAAATAAGGCTTATCATCCAAAAAATGTTCCAAGTATACTAGCTATATGTACATTGATCTGCCTTATAATAATATTATACATCATCATTTTTTAGGCCTCTTATGTGCTTTCTAGTTCTTAATTAAATCATCAACATCCACATCTTTGTTTTCTGGGGGCTCTTCAGTAGTTGATTGTGCTTGAGTCTTCTCAAGCAGAACACACTTGGTCTCATACTCATGGTGTGCAGGCCGTTGTGAGGGGGCATCACCTACAAAAACAAAAAATATTATATTTATATGGCCAATTTTTAAATATCATTGAAGTAGTTCAGTAATATTAAAACAAATCTATGCAATGTGATTATTTACCTGATGCACTAGTTGACATTGTTGGAATGGTTACCCTGTTCTCCTCTTCAGGTGTAGGAGACTCAAGTACGACATTATTTCCCATTGAAACCACCAAATTTATAAGGACACAATCGTAAATGTATAAGTAAAAAAAATTAGAATTAGAAAATTTATAACTACGAAATTATTAAGTATATGATTAACATACAACCATATTACCATCGCAAGTCTCAGTTGTAGGAACATCGTTGGGTTTCACCCCATTGGAATGGTGTTTCTTGGGAGCACTATGTTGTGGTGGCATTGCATTATAAATGCACTGCTCTCCATTACTAATGGGCTCGTTGATAGTGTTGCTCCTTGATTTAAAAAAAACAACACATTAAATTTATGGATGATATCAAACATGAATGTATTTTATAAGTAATGAAAGGTTAATGTGGATTGATTTTTATTTACCTTATCCTGCAAACTGGATCTTGGATTCTTCCCCCATGCTTTTCAGATGTTCGACGACATCTTGATAGTCGTACCTGTAACCAATATGGAGATATTCTTCCATGGTTTCAGTTTTGAGGTCGTCATCCTGCATTGCATTATGCATAAGAGTGTGTATTTTTAATTTTATTCATTGCAATTACCTGAAAGTTGGAAGGAGATACAAACAATATTGTAAAGATGTTTGGGTACCTACAATTCGTGACTGTAACTTCATGTAGCCACCCTGGTATAGCTTGTGCTGGCTATGTTTGGAAATCCTTTCTTTGGTTTCCTTCGAAGTGTTAAGAAACCTATCATCTAAAGTTTCAAGTATGTTATATACCACATTTTTATTTAGATATAAACAAAATTAAAGGTATTGAATTCCAAATGTAATTTACCTTAGGGCACCAGTTGGTGTCTTTCCTTCTTTTCTTAATTTTTTTTTCCTTTGCATCCTCAATGAGTGTCTTCCACTCCCTCTCTAGAATCACGAGAGGATGCTCATACCTAGGGTTATTTTGCAAGTGAACCCTATACACATCTCACGTAAATTTTGAATATTGGCCAGCTAAGGAGGTGACCTCTTTTTTATTGAAGATGTCTACTCCAAAGAGGCCTTCAAGATAATCTATAAGTTCTTTTTTGAGGTTGGAATTCTGGGAATTCCACCTTGTGTGTATGGTTGGCCAAAAAATCACCAATTCCATGGTCTCCAAGTGATGATAAAAATGGTTGTTTCCTACACTAAAAAATATATGATCATTCATTTCAAAATAATAATCTAGATGATTTATGTTTGAGATAGACAACATGAAACAGTTAAAATATTAAAAACTACTTGGGATTATTATTTTAATTAATGGAAGTCCTTCCTCATTGACCATAAATTTGCATGGAATAGTCCTGATGGTGGTAACATGTCTCACTCCAGGAAATGCAACCATCTAATCTACATCATCATGCTCATCTCTATCACCACTTCTAGAGCCTGGCTGTGTGGCTTCCTGGGGGTGTGTGTCATGGATCTCATCTAAAGGTGTGGAAGGTGGAGAACTAAATAGCCTAGTAGGTATACAAGGTCCTTCTTCAGGAATCTGTGGTGTTGTTGCAACATCACTACTACCAACATTGGGTTGAACAGGCTCCAAATAACTCTATATAAGAAAGAAAAATAAAATCGTTTAGATAATGTAAAAGTTGAAAAAAAAACTTTCATAATTGAACTTATGACATAAAAAAAATCACTTTAAATTATGGTTATTACCTTATATGTCCTAATTTGTGTCATAATGAGTGTGATCCTTTATTTGATCTCAAGAGTTTGATCTTAAAGGTCTAACAAACTAGCAAGTTTTGTGCTCGCTTTAATGATCTTTTTTTGTATAATTACCATCGGGTCGGGGGATAAATACAAATCCTTCTCATTGGGTGAATCATGAGAATCGTGGCCTGCATACTACATATTTCAACAAAATAAATGTTATTTCAGTTATATAAACAAATAAAATAAGTGATCGCCACACAAATACAATTATATAAACAAATAATAAAATTTATGTATAATGTAAGTCGAAATTGTTAATCATTTACATGTTATGTGGCTCTCCCTTTTCCAAGATCATCCTACCACATTATAATGTAATTAGAACACCGAAATATTTAAAAAATTGTTAAAAATAAAAGAAAAAATGAGTGTCACACAAATAAAATTATATAAACAAATAATAAAATTCACATTAAATGTAAATCAAAATTGTTAATTGTTTACATGTTAAAGATAAAAAAAATAATATAATCCAATAAGTATAGGTTTCTTAAATAGGTGTTTCATAATTGCCCACACACTATTATTCGATGTATCTATTTGATTCAAATGGTAATCCACTAATAAATCTTCCTTGGGAGATATCTTTTTTATTGCGCACACGGCTACC
Source organism: Picea engelmannii (assembly GCA_009831015.1). Lineage (NCBI taxonomy): Eukaryota > Viridiplantae > Streptophyta > Pinopsida > Pinales > Pinaceae > Picea > Picea engelmannii. The sequence goes on from ML794251.1 coordinate 162,106, forward strand.
TGATTCCCTTCACGTCCCTCATATATGTAATTCGGTTGCTTGTTTGTTGTCCCAGGTTGTGTGTTGTTTATAAACCCTGTGATATTGTTGGAAGCTTTAGACCTTCCATCAATATAGATATTCGCTCCATTATTTTTATCATTGTTTATTAGTTGTATATAATTTGCGGTAAGTGCATATCTCTGCATACTTCTCATGTACCGGACCAACCACATCCAATCACTATAATCGTAACACGGTCCGACATAGTCCATCGATTCAGTTACTCTATTGTATTTTACAATTATTCCATCGATGGAAAATAGACCCGGGCCATGTAGGGAGGATGGTGCGATGTGATACGTCCTATTGTTGACAATGAAGTCAAAGTCTAACATAGGTAGTTCCTTAGGTACTCATTGTTTGATTAGATGCTTATACCTGAGTGGCACCTCTATGTCTCATATGCTCTCATCATCATATTCGCATGATCCTCCTTCGACAAGAAAAAATTCCATATGTCTATGAAAATTTCTTCTGACCTTTTCACCTTTGGTCTTTGTTCATGTATAAAATCTACTATATGCAGTCACATTTCCCTCTATTTGTCCTGGGCTTCCGTCACTCGAGGAAGAAATATCTGGCAGGTACCTATTTGGTTGTACCTTCAGTCGATCGAATCAGATATATAGTTAGCCAAGATTGTAAGAATATAGTGAGATATCTAAAATGTTTTTTTTTATATTTTGATACATTCATTAGTTTCCACTCATATCCATGTTTGAGTGAAGAGCACTCTTGTATCTAGTTTGGTCTATGATATGGATTTTATGATTCATATCTTTGAGATGGTTGTTCATGGTTGAGGAATACTCTTTTTGTATGGTGGCATATGCATGAGGTACATGCATTGGTTCTTTGAGGAATTTCATTGATGATATGGTACATGTCTATACATGTTTATGGTACAATATATGGTATAGGTTCTCCATATGATTGATGCTCCAGTACATGGTACATGATTTGATGTATGATTGGCTACTCATTGTTGATGTTATGGTATCTGCATTTGGAATATCTTTTGATACACAATTGATGCACTATCTTTTGATGCATGATTGATTGGCATATCTAAATATCTAGTAATGGAACACTATGGACTATGCTAAAAATATGTGATAAATGTTGTTATAAGATTTCTCTCATGGAATATGGACTAGAACAATTAACACATAGATTCTATCTATGTCTATTATCTAAGTTTGACAAGGCATTATCGTTGTTGGTATAGGCATTTACTTGTTATTATTGTCACATAATTTAAGGGAATTTTTATAGCACTACTATCAAGATCTGAATAACTACTTGCCAAGGAACTTATTAAGCATATTATGAACCACAATTTTTGCATCTTCCAATTGCACAATTATTTATTTGTTTGAGATGATAGGAAAAATACTAAGATTGAGGATGTCATGTGTTCTAATATGAAAGAGATGCCCTAGGGGCCTCTAGTTGAAATAAAAATATTCATAGAATTACCATAGAGAATTCATACAAGACAACCTCATGCCATCTGTTGAGATTTAGTTTTTTCATACTTTCCTCCATACAAATACACTCATCATTACACCTTCTCCCCGCATTTCGTCAATAATATATCGTTAATTACACCATAAACCTCCATTATCTCTTGTTATTCATCCTATGTGGTTAATACATAATTTTCCATATTTTTAATGATTAAAAGGATGATTATACAATAGTTTTGTCGATGATGGTTTAATCCTATGTTTTTATGTTCAAGCAACATCTTCTGCATTGTTCAGATTCCAGTATATGCACTGTCCATGTTCCAGTACCTGTATTGTTCCTGTTCCGGTACCCACATTGCAGGTCATCCAATACTCTAAATCATCCGTTACCAGAAGGTTCTACAGTCAACCGGTACCTGCATAGTCATTCGTTACCCACACTCCATGTCATCCAATACTCTGCAGTGATCCGGTACTACCTTTGCTTTCATCCGGTACCAGCTCTCTGCCTCTTTCAGTACCAGCTTCATCTGGTACCAGATTGCGCCTATTCTGGTACTAGCTCCATCCAATACTACCATTGCATTGGTATAGTAACCATAGTCACGATGGTGTTCATTCGGTACTAAACGCCTGCCTACAAGATTCTGGTACTAATTGTTCTAATCCGGTACCAACTGTGCTAATCTGATACTAGAAATAATTCAAAATTTTGGAAAGATTCTAAACGAAAATCGGGTACATGGGTTTTGTCCAAAATGATGTTTTCATGCAAAAGAATGAGTCATAATTCACCCAGCTCGCACGTGTAGACCTCCAGCTCAGGGGGAATGATTCTGCCAAAATTAGCAACAAAATTCAAACTGCCAACTTGCACCTCGATTTCCATGCACATGGGAGCATATCTTGCAAAACAGAAACATGGGTTTTTAGAAATATCATCCAGATACAGAACCCATAAACCGTTTTCTAAATTTTGAATTGGTTGGAAATATATGGGTGGATCCGTAACTCAAATCTACCCAAATTGCAATAAAACCCAGATTTTTGAGGATTTTTATCTAAAATTGTAAATTTGAAATCTAAGCATTGGGATTCGGTCCCATCCACTTCTCAATGATTATTCATGTATAAATAATCCTCATAGGGCTATGAGAAAGAGCCATTAGTTTGAGGAATATTTTGTAAATATGAGGTTTGTTCTTGTGAGAAAGCCTTAAGGAGTTGGTTGCCATGTAAAAATAGAGTTTCATGACTAAATGAAAAGATGATTGTTGTTGATCCATTCTGCATCTCCTTGGCTTGAACTGATAGCCTTAGGCATCACTGACCATCTGAGAAGGGCCCCTTAGCATGGGTAAGTGTTGCCATGTTTTAACTTGTTTAGTAGAATGGAATATAATTGTATTTCTAGTTTTCTTATGTGGCTTTATTTCCACTTGTTTATTTGATTTTGTTTTATGGATTCAGGGTTATTAAAAACTCAAGAGTGATTCTTCATTGGCATGCAAATCACACACTATGTTATCTTTCTGCACCTTGATTGAATTCCATGTTTCATGCACTCACAATTATTAATATAGCCACTCCATGCTTGTATTCATATTTCTCACACTCAATTCGATTATGGTAGTTGAGTTTTGTTTACACAAGAAAATAAATTAAAAATACAAAAACAATCATCCATATATTTGCACCCTCATTCCTCTTGGGTGAACTGATTAAGACCATAGTCTTCCACCACATTTATATGATCTATCCCATATCCATCAACATTTTTATTAATAAAATATATATATCCTCTGTCAATTAAATATACTCGGATCAGATTTGAAATTTAGATATTGATTGACGAAGATATTTCACCTCACCCCACCATTGATTCTTTATGAGACACCTTTGCCTCTAAGTCAGTCATCCAAGCCATGGAGAATCAAAATCACTTTCAGTCCATTCTTTCATCTCTTTTTACGCTTCTTTCTATTTTAAGAGATTGCTTGATTTATAAATAATCACTATATGCACACAATCTTTAATTGCAAAAATAAACACCATCTTCTTACACTCTGATTTTTTACTGTTTGTGAGAAATTGTCAAATCCGCAATTCGAGTGAACATAAAAGAGTGCATTTCTCATTATCTAATCTTGTCATTAAGAAGATATCCATTCTTCTTTCATGCATTTTTTGTAGAGCACTATTATTTTTGTTGACACTTGTAACCATTTGAAGAATTGTTCTTGAGATCCAATTTTAGATTAATTTCACTTATTGGTCATTATTAGTTTTCTTTCATTGTGATTTGGCTTTTCCCATAGTTTGGTTTTTATCGAGAATTTCATTTCTGTTTGCTTGTTTCTTTTATTGCATTTAAGTGTGGATCCTCTATAGGAAATAATCATTGAAGGACATAAGACTTAAGTAATCTAATCATGATTAATCACACGAACATCACCTTGAGTTCTTGAAAGACTATGATCTAAGCCTTTATAGCACAAAGTTATTCCTACATCCCAGTGATGAATCCTTAGTGTTAATTTGCTGCAGTGTGGGTTTGAGGATTGTTTTGTCGGATTTAGATTAGGCTAGACTAGGCTCTGATCCTGCGTTTCCTATGCCTGCACCTCGAAGCTTATGAGCCCCGATTGATAATTAAATGTGGGAATTAATAGTGCATATATTTATCCCCAACACCATCAATCCATACAATACAACCTAAGTAAACACCAAAATGTTGGCCTCTATTTGATCATTGTTTAAGGGTTTGTTCACTGTGTAAAAGTGCATAGTTTCAATTTAATGCAATGAGTACCAATGAAATCATGGGTCGATACATGATATTTTTCAACCCTAACTGTGGCCAACCAAATCACATATAAACTAGGTTGAGAGAGGAGTAAAAATAGAGTTATATGTAAGAGTTATACGTTGGCCTCTATTTGACCATTGTTTAAGGGGGCCTGTTCACTATGTAAAAGTGCATAGTTTGAGTTTAATGTTGATGGTATATGCTTAAAATAATTGATTAATCTGGTTGGCCTATTGCATGTTTACACAGTTTACTCTTCCAATTATGACTAGCACATGTGAGTTTTCTTTAGCACTATTTTATGGTTGAAATGTGGTG
>ML794251.1:168117-180215 GCA_009831015.1 Picea engelmannii
AGTGGAGACCCAGTTGAGATAACAGGTGAAAGGGGCAGTTTGACTATCAATTGTGACATTAGTGAGTGCACTCATGCAACCACACACACAGTGGATGTGCCCATGAGGATTATGCAGCCTAGGCAAGAGGAATTCATTCATTGCAGGAATTTCCATTAGCAGGGATTGCGTAGAGGATGCAGGCTGTCTGGAAGCAGTAAATTGGCACATGAATTTGTCAATTTTTGTATGACAGTGTGAGATGATTGTATATTGTACTGAGAGCTCTTGGATTAGATTTTTGTATGAGAATGTTTCATGATCCATGATATATACATAATATATGATAGTGGGTTTTTTAGCTTTATGCTTTCCTGGTAAAACATTTGTGTTATGTGTGATTGATATTTTTCTTGATATTGCAATTGGTGATTGTGTTTTAAATTCTGAAAGAATATTTGTAGAAGCGATTGTGTATTTAACAGTGGCATATAATTGTTAGATCAGGAGAATCCAGGCAATACATAATTTGTATTAAAATTTCTACATGGTATCAGAGCATAGGAAATTGAAGAAGCTGAGTTTGTGATTGGATAGAATTCAAATTTGCAGAAAGACTTTCTTGGTGCTACAACTGATTCAAGATCGAAATGGATTTCAATGGCTTGAGGTTAGAGTATGCACTTGAAGGAAAATCGAACTACATTGCTTGGAAGGACAATATGGAGGCAGAACTCGAAGATAAACGGCTTGAAGGAATTCATTGACAGATATGTTCCTAAGCCAGATGTTGCAGACGCTGCAAATCTTGATGCATGGAAAAATAAAGTGGAAAAGGTGAGAAGGATCCTGTTGGAGGAAGTACAAGACCACATTGTCTCAAGCCTACATGGGAAAGTCACACCATATGAAATGTGGAAGACTTTGATGGATCTATTCCAAAACAACAACGACCATAGGAAATTGGCGCTCAAAGATAAACTCAGGAAGATCAAGATGGAGAAGGGTGACTCCATTCCAAAATATCTCATGAAGTTTGTCCAATGTCGAGATGAGCCAGGGAGTGTGGGAATAACAGTCACCGATGATGATTTGGTGAGCTTGGCTCTCCTAGGAATTCCCAAGGGTTGGTACAGTTATCAAGACTCTGTCAATGGAAGGGAATAATTACCAGATTGGGAATGACTATGGTTGGATCTAGTGCAGGAAGAGTTCAGGCGGAACACCAGAGATGGCTCTTCATCAAAGCATGATGATGAAGAGGATTGTGCTTTGGCTACCAAGGCAAGGAAAGGGAAGGGGAAGAAATTCCATTCAAAATCCGAGTCTAAAGGCAAGAAGCTAGATTTTTCCAAAGTGAAGTGTTTTCACTGTCACGAACATGGGCATCTCGCTACTAACTGTCCGCATAAGAAGAAGAACAAGAAGGTTGTTGGAGATGCAGCTTGTGAGGCCCTTGTATCGCAATTTGAACTTGACTTCTCCTTGATCACATGCATGACATCAAGTGCATTAGGATCGGTGTGGTATTTGGATAGTGGCGCTTCCTTCCACATGACGGGAGATAAGGATATTTTCAGTGACTTGGAGGAGAGAGATCTCAAAATGCATATAGATATGGGCGATGATGGATGATACAATACAATTGGCATTGGTACCATTACCTTTCAGATGGATTCAGGTAAACCATTTCAATTGAAAGATGTTTTTAGTATCCAGATATTGAATTTTCAATTTTATCCTTGTTGCGGGAATGAGGTTATTCCTGTAGCACCGAGAAGTGTTGTTCCTGAGCACCGGTATTGCATATGCCAAAAATGGTGTTGAGATTTTAACTTACCTCGTTGGAAGGAAGTATAGGAAGGGTGGAAGTCCTTGTTGCATATGCCTTTACAGTGTTATAATGCCTTATCCACTTCATAGAGATAAGTTGGTCTTTTAAAATGTGTTTAAAGCTGATATTAAGTAAGGATCATTGCCTGTGGATTAAAAGGCAGTTTTCTGGAAAAATAAAATGGTATTGTAACGCCAATTTTGGTTTATATGGTCAAGTTTTATGCTCTTGGTTTTATTTTACATTCTTAATGATTATTTTAGCAAACAATTATTGGTTGGGAGCCAATCTCCAACAACTGCCATCAAACACAACAAGGGTTAGCCACAAGTCAACACATAATCAAAACAAGCCAAGCGCTAAGACCTCACTCCACATGCCTCATTTAAATTCTTTGAGAACATCGATAGATATAAAGGCTAATAGTTCTAAGATCCCAATGCATTTGGGATTATGTTTTTGAGAAAATATTAAAAATATAATAAAACAGGGACAAGTGTATCATGCCGAGATTGCAGGTGGAAGAAAAGGTGCAGATGTCGATTTAGATCATCTAGTTTCTTGCAGAGTTTGTAGGTGCTTATGGAATCCATTGCCTTACAACTGTTTTCATCGACAAGATGCATGTTTGAAGTCTCAATGACAGGTTCAAGATGTTTGATTACATACAAAGATCCGAGCATTACTACCAGGTAATGTATACCATGAATCATCAATTCGATCTGCAACTTCTTATTCATGATTTCATTAATAGAAGATGAATCAAAACCCTCCATTTGTGGGATTTCAAGCCTCCCAAACCTTGGGTGGGCATAGAAAAAATTAGAATGACTACAGTGTTCATTGACAGTGGGCACTTTGTGACGCAGGCACGCCAACCAGGGGCACGTCCGCTCACAGGATCTTTCACCTTCCTCGGCCCGAAGAACTTGAAATTCTTCTATTTCCCTATCGGGAAAATTTCCTCCCACAAAAAAATATTTAGGGAATCCCTTCCTTCTATCGGGATCCCTTCTATCGGGGTTTTGACACCTGCGATGTTATGGCAACTTGAATCACCGATCCCCCATCTCGGATGCGTGACCTTGTTTCCTTAGCCCCAATCGACTAAGCCTTTAGTCCACACGACCGGCTACTATAAGACCGCAACTATAACTCCCATCGGGGTTTCAGGGTTTCCGATGTCGAGATGCACATGTACTCGGAACTCCCGATCCTCTGATCCCCGATGTGCTTTAGCCCTCCAAGCTAAGCCCTGGCCAATGTGACCACTAATTACGGGACTGTAGTCCTACCTCCCGTCGGGGCTATGGGGTTTCCAATGTCATAAAACACTTACCCGTCGGTTTCCCGATTTCTCGAACACCGATCCTCCGTCAAGCTGACAGCTGGCTCCCACTACGGCTCTTCCTTCATCCCACTATGCTGACAGTTGTCCCCCACTGATCGGGGTTTCGCGGATCGTGATTTCAAAGTGCACAAACCACTTGCCACTGGAATCCACGATATCCCGATGAACTCCAAACGCCGATGGATTGACTCCTTGTCAGGATTTCTCGATATTGTGCCACCTGTCCCCCACAATGAACGGTTCTGATCTTGTCGGGATATCGCGGTTCGCGATTCCAGGTGACAAGATTTCTCTGTGCTCGAGAACTCCGATTCTCCGATTCCCGACTCCTATGGATATTTCGACATGTGTCCCTCAACAATGGATGGTTCAGATCTTGTTGAGATATCGCGAATCACAATTTCAAGTTGCGAGGGTTTCTTACCTTCGAAATTCCCGACATGCGATGTCACGTATAGATTTGATGGCCCTTATGACTTGGGATCGATGACTCCACCCCTCCCGAGATTGGAACCCCTTGGACGTTCTTGCCATAACCTCCTTGCACCTTCGTGAGATCCAACGGCCCACGGGACTTCGCGAAACCTCCTAGAAGGATTTCGTCCATCCGTTCCTCCTTTTGTAAATCCACGGGGTGACTGAATGCCTCCTTACGAGACTGGCTCACTCACTCGCCAACCTGCGACGTCCTTGCAACTTCAAGTCACACTTGCCTATGCTGATCTTCAACAGCTCAGAGGCCTATCCTTCCTGAGCTTCTCATGCTTTCAACCTCAAAGAGGTTTCTGCACGCACTCCTTGCGGCAGTTCTCAACCACGTCTAAGTGTTGAGTTCTTTTGACTCTACGCACACCTGCAACAGAAGTCCTTCAATACTTGCTCAATTTCATGAATGAGACTCTCTTTAGCTTGCGTGCTCCTTGCACAGCTCGTATGGCCCAATTTCACTCCTGGTGAATGAGAACAAGAGCTAACTATCTGAGACTTCTGTCAGCGCACTCCTTGCGGATGGCTTCAACTGCACTCCTTGTAGGAATCCTTGCTCAGATAGAGAAACAATTGTAACTCACTCCACTTCCTCTCAGATTTCAATCTCAACACATGAAATCATACACCCAACATAATAGCAATTGCATAACAGGAAGTAAGTACTCATGAGCATAGCATTCAACACACATACACAGAGAATAACACAACAACCATGAATCTAAATCAACTTCTCTTATTAATTCAAGATCTGTACATGGGTGTTCTTCTACAGTTCTCTTCTTCTCTCCTATGCTATGGATTCTTCTAACTCTTCCTGAATTATCAACTACTACTATAATGATACAATGAGGGTGTCTATATCCATTCTCCCTCTTTCTTCTAGAACTGTCTAATCTAATATTCAATTCTACCTACTTACATTTACTACTATAAATGCCTCTGTCTATCTCAGACGAGAGCGGGGTGCTCAAGGTCTGATTACATTTTTACCAAGGTGCCTTCAATAAATGATCTCATTTATACTTGCACATCAACTTCAAGGGAAATTCAAAACTTACGCTGGACGTCTTCCAATTGTCTTCTGCTTCCATGTTGGCTTGCTTGTTGTGAGGGATGCTCCTGCATCATACTCCCTCGCTTGAAAATTTGCATGGGCTCCTGTCCATGAGCTCCTACACGGTCTGTCCATGCTTCTGTATTTCTGCTTCATTCTCCCAGCTGGCATATTCAACTGGATGGCCCTTCCACTTGACCAAATATTCAAAGTACTCTTTCCTTCTAGTTCTCTTACCCAATCGTTTATCCAGTATCTATTCCATTTGTGGCTTTTCTGCAACTGGCATCTGCTTCTGCCACTGAACCTCTGGCTGTTCACTACTTGTTCCTGTTTCCTCAGCTTTGTATGAGTACATATCTGAGACATTGAATATCGGAGAAATTCTGATCCCATCGGGTAATTCAATCTCATAAGAATTTTCTCCCATTTTCCTCAAGACCTTGCATGGCCTGATTTTCTTCATCTTCAACTTGTTGTATGTTCCTCTCGGGAACCTTTCTCTTCTTAAATGCACCAGAACCAGATCACCAACTTCAAACTGAAGTTGTCTCCTATGTTGATCGGCTCTACGCTTGTATTCTTGACTTGACTTCAATAATCGCTCCTTCACCTGGATGTGAAGTTCCTTCATCGTTTCAGCGAATTCTTCTGCACTAGCACTGCTAGTAGTAGTCTGTTCTGAATCCCTCAATTTAGAAAATCCTCTTGGTTGTATCCCATAGACAACCTGAAATGGACTCTTTCTTGTGCTCCTGTTCACTGAGTCATTGTATGCAAACTTTGCCTGGGGTAATATATTGTCCCAACTGCTATGGTTCTCTGTCACCAAGCTTCTCAACAAGTCTCCCAGAATTCTATTCACCACTTCTGTCTGTCCATCCATCTAAGGATGATAAGCTGAACTAAACATCAGATTAGTCCCCAACTTCTTCCATAATGTCCTCCAAAAATGCCCTATGAATTTTGTGTCTCTGTCCTAAACTATGCTTTTCGGCAATCCATGAAGTCGAATGACCTCCTTGAAAAACAGATTTGCGATGTGAGTCACATCACTGGTTTTCTAGCATGGAATGAAGTGTGCCATCTTAGAAAACGTGTCAACTACCACAAAGATTGAGTTAACACCTCTTTGTGTCCTCGAAAATCCCAACACGAAATCCATGCTAATTTCATCCCACGACTTCTCAAGTATGGGCAATGGTTGATAAAAACCCGCATTCTGCTTCCTTCCCTTCGAATGCTGGCAAATTCTACACCTGTCAAAAAACCTCTTGACATCTGCTCACATCCCTGGCCAAAAGTATGACTAGCTCAGCTTCGCGAATGTTTTGTCATGACCAAAATGTCCTGCTAATCCTCCGCTGTGTTTTTCCTTTAGCAGATTCTCCCTCATGGAGCAATTCAGAATACATAGTTGATTGCCTTTGAACAACAATCCATCCTGGATCACATACTCTATCCACTGGATTCTGTCTCTGAGAATCGGGTTCTCAGCTGCTTCATACGCTTCCTTAAAATCCTAATCATATGCATACATGTCCTTGAGATCATCAAAGCCTAACGTCCAGACTTTGAACTCCTGCATCAGCAAACACTTCTTGCTCAAAGCATCAGCCACTTTGTTAGCCGTACCAGAAATATGCTTAATTACAAAAGTGAAATTTTTCATGTATTCAACCCACTTAACATGCCTCTGATTCAACTTTTCTTGTTGAGTCACAAACTGTAATGCATGGTTGTCACTATATAAAACAAATTCCTTTGGAATCAAATAGTGTCTCCATTTCTTCAATGGTTGGATGATGGCATAGAATTATTTATCATATGTGGAGTACTTTTCTTTTGCCTCATTCAACTTCTCGCTGAAATATGCAATTGGTCTGTCCTCCTGGCTCAAGACTGCTCCTATAGCAAACCCGCTTGCATCACATTTTACCTGAAATGTCTTTTGAAAATATGGCAACACCAGAATTGGTTGTTTTGTAATCTCCTGCTTCAACAGATTGAAGCTCCTCTCAGCCTCTGCTGTCCAGTGAAAAGATTTATGTCTTTTCTTCACTGTATCCATCATTTCTGTGCTAATTCCACTAAAATTCCTGATGAATTTCCGGTAGAAACTAGCCAAACCGTGAAAAATTCTTACCTCAAATATGTTCCTCGGTGATGGCCAATTTTTAATCACCTCCACCTTATCTGGATCCATCCTCAACTCATTTGCAGATATAACAAATCCCAAGTAAATGAGCTCTGTCTTCATAAACGAGGACTTCTTTATGTTTATCAGCAGCTTCTCTTGCTGTAATCTCTTCATCACAATGGTTAAATGCTTTAGATGTTCAGCCTTCGTCTTGCTGAAAACCAATATGTCATCTAGATACACGATGACAAATTTCCCAATGAACTCCTTCAGGACTTCATTCATCAACCTCATAAAGGTACTTGGTGCATTTGTCAAGCCAAATGGCATGACAAGCCATTCATACAAACCTTCGTTTGTCTTGAATGCTGTCTTCCATTCATCACCTTCTCTCATATGAATCTGATGATATCCACTCTTCAAATCAATCTTTGAAAAAATTTTTGCTCCACTTAAGCAATCCATCAAATCATCCATTCTTGGAAATGGGAATCTATACCTGATAGTTATCTTGTTGATGGCTCTTGAATTAGTGCACATCCTCCAGCCTCCGTCTTTTTTCAGACTGAGTACTGTTGGAAAAACAAATGGACTCAGGCTTTCCCTGACCAAACCTTTGTCCAACAACTCCTGGACTTGTCTTTTAACCTCTTCATTCTCTTGCGGCGTCAGTTTGTACGTGACTTTGTTTGGTAAACTAGCTCCTGGTATGAGATCAATATGATGACTCACACTCCTCATTGATGACAATGAACGAGGTAATTCATCCACTACAATATCAACGAACTCTTCCAGCAGTCCCTGAACTTCTTCTGGAAAATCGTCCACTCTTGTGCTAGTCAGAACAATTCTCGACTTTCTGACCACAAAGAATTGTGGATCCTCCTTCTTCTTAACTTCTGTAAGAAGTTCCTTCCCACTCATGAGAAGTACTCTGTTGCTTACTTCCGGTTTCGCCTCCTTATCCTCAATTAGATGCAACGTGTGGTTTCTTCCATTCTTCTCCAGGGTATATGTGTTCATCCTCCCATCATGAATCACATTTCTGTCATATTGCCATGGTCTACCTAGCAATAAATGAAAAACATCCATAAGAATGACATCACATAAAATTTTATCATTATATCCTCCTATCTTGATGTCAACTAAGCACTATTTGGTGACACTTACCTGATGTCCCTTCTGTAGCCATGAAACTTTGTATGGACTCGGGTGATCAGTTGTCTCCAACTCCAGCTTTTCTACCATCTCGGTTGAAACGAGATTATCTGTGCTTCCACTGTCCACAATGACCTTGCATACCCTGTCCTTGGTCTTACAAGCAGTCCTAAAAAGATTGTTCCTCTGCGCTGTATTTTCCATCTCCTTTTCTGGTGTCAAAAGGACTTTCCGCATCACCAACGATCTTTCGCCTTCAACGTATTCCTCCTCAGCATCTCGCCTCTGTGCCTCGGTGATATGATTCTCTCCGGTTTCTTTCCTTTTCTCTGGAAACTCAAACGACCTGTGCCCATTCTTTCCACATGTGAAGCATGTGATTACTCCACTTCTTCCTCTTCCTCTACCTCTGGTACGAGGAAACCTATTATTATCAGCATATCCTCCTGTCTGTTCATTTTGCTTTCCTTGTTGTTCAACATGTGGCCCTCTCTGTGAGGTTCCACCTCTTTCAACTTTTCCCTGAGGTTTCTTCCATTCCTCCTTGGGCTTCTGGTATTTATCTTGGGTAACTTCTTTTTCTCTGGGTTGGCTCCTGCCTCGGCCCCTCTGAATTTGTTTACGGATCAACTTGTCCTCAACTTTCAGAGCCATTTGGTAAGCATCCTCCACCGTTTGGATGGTTGCCATACTTATTTCATCTTGAATTTCATATCTCAAGCCATTCATATACCTGGCCACCTTTTCATCATTGATTTCGGGATGACCTGCCCTGATATTCAACCTGTAAAATTCCTCGGTATACTCCTTCACTATCATCAGCTTCTGTCTCAGGTTCTGCATCCTCTTGAACAAAGAAATTTGATAATCCCTGGGAATGAATTTTTCTTTCATCTTTGCAATCATCCTGTCCCAGCTCTTAATCTTCTGTTTGCCTTGGCAATGCCTGTCAGCTTGTAGTTCATCCCACCACAAGGCTGCATGTCCTTTTAATCTTGTGACGGCATGCCTGACCTTATTATCCTCTTCGATATCTTCATAGTTGAAGTAAGTGTCTAGAGCTCTAATCCAATCTAGCAGCTCTTCTCCATCCAGATTTCCCTCATACACTGGAATGTCCATTTTTACCTGTGTACTCATTCTTGCAACATCTTTAAGTAATCGTTCACTCGCTGCATCTTCCGCTGGGATTTCTTCTTCTTCATGTCCAACATCATCTTCATTTTCGGATTCACTGATATCCCCTGCATCAGCTTTGCGCCTTTCTCTTATCTCCATGTCCTCCATTCTGGCATGAAGATTTCACATTCCTCTCTCCATGTTTGGATTCTGCGCTTGCCTACCTCTTTCTCGGGACAATTCCCTTTCCTCCTATGGATCGGGTGATTGTCTACCCCTTCTCCTGGGTGGCATGGTGAATTATCCCTGTCTTCTGCTATAGAAAGCAAAGAAGCTTTTATAAGCTCTGATACCACTTGATACAGGCACGCGAACCAGGGGCACATCCGCTCACAGGATCTTTCTCCTTCCTCGGCCTGAAGAACTTGAAATTCTTCTATTTCCCTATCGGGAAATTTTCCTCCCATAGAAAACTCTCCAGGGAATCCCTTCCTTCTATCGAGATCCCTTCTATCAGGGTTTTGACACCTGCGATGTTCTGGTAACTTGAATCACCGATCCCCGATTTTCGATGCGCGACCTTATTGCCTTAGCCAAAATCGACTAAGCCTTTAGTCCACACGACCGACTACTATAAGACCGCAACTATAACTCCCATCGGGGTTTCTGATGTTGAGATGCACATGCACTCAGAACTCCCGATCCTCCGATCCCCGATGTTCTTTAGCCCTCCAAGCTAAGCCCTGGCCAATGTGACCACTAATTCCGGGACTGTAGTCCTACCTCCCGTCGGGGCTACGGGGTTTCCAATGTCATAAAACACTTACCCGTGGGTTTCCCGATTTCTCGAACACCGATCCTCCATCAAGCTAACAACTGGCTCCCACTATGGCTCTTCCTTCAGCCCACTATGCTGACAGCTGTCCCCCACTGAGCGAGGTTTCGCGGATAGCGATTTCAAAGTGCACAAACCACTTGCCACCAGAATCCACGATATCCCGATGAACTCCAAACGTCGATGGATTGAATCCTTGTCAGGATTTCCCGATATTGTGCCACCTGTCCCCCACAACGAACGGTTTTGATCTTGTCAGGATATCACGGTTCGCGATTCTAGGTGACAATATTTCTCTATGCTCGAGAACTCCGATTCTCCGATTCCCGACTCCTTTGGATCTTTCAACACGTGTCCCTCAACAATGGACAGTTCAGATCTTGTCGGGATATCGTGAATCGCGATTCCAAGTTGCGAGGGTTTCTTACCTTCAAAATTCCCGATATGCGATGTCACGTATAGATCTGACGGCCCCTATGACTTGGGATCGACGACTCCACCCCTCCTGAGCTTGGAACCCCTTGGATGTTCTCGCCGTAACCTCCTTGCACCTTCGTGAGATCCAACGGCCCACGGGACTTCGTGAAACCTCTTCGAAGGATTTCTTCCGTCCGTTCCTCCTTTCGTAAATCCATGGGGTGACTGAATGCCTCCTTACGAGACTGGATCGCTCACTCGCCAACCTGCGATGTCCTTGCAACTTCAAGTCGCACTTGCCTATGCTGATCTTCAGCAGCTCAGAGGCCTATCTTTCCTGAGCTTCTCACGCTTTCAACCTCAAAGAGGTTTCTGCACGCACTCCTTGCGGCGGTTCTCAACCACGTCTAAATGTTGAGTTCTTTTGACTCTGCGCACACCTGCAACAATAGTCCTTCAATACTTGCTCAATTTCACGACTAAGACTCTCTTTAGTCTGCGCGCTCCTTGCACGACTCGTATAGCCCAATTTCACTCCTGGTGAATGAGAACAAGAGATAACTATTTGAGCCTTCTGTCAATGCACTCCTTGCAGATGGCTTCAACTGCACTCCTTGTAGGAATCCTTGCTCAGATAGAGAAACAATTGTAACTCACTCCACTTCCTCTCAGATTTCAATCTCAACACATGAAATCATACACCCAACATAATAGCAATTGCATAACATGAAGTAAGTACTCATGAGCATAGCATTCAACATGCATACACAGAGAATAACACAACATCCATGAATCTGAATCAACTTCTCTTATTAATTCAAGATCTGTACATGGGTGTTCTTCTACAGTTCTATGCTTCTCTCCTATGCTCTGGATTCTTCTAACTCTTCCTGAATTATCAACTACTACTATAATGATACAATGAGGGTGTCTATATCCATTCTCCCTCTTTCTTCTAGAACTGTCTAATCTAATATTCAATTCTACCTACTTACATTTACTACTATAAATGCCTCTATCTATCTCAGACGAGAGCGGGGTGCTCAAGGTATGATTACATTTTTACCAAGGTGCCTTCAATAAATGATCTCATTTATACTTGCGCATCAACTTCAAGGAAAATTCAAAACTTGCGCTAGACGTCTTCCAGCTGTCTTCCGCTTCCACGTTGGCTTGCTTGTCATGAGGGATGCTCCTGCATCACTTTGCAGATTAAGAGCGAGAGGCATTCTGGTCTTTGTTAAGAATCATTGGTAAATCCAAATCCAAATAACATGACTGAGATCATAATATTCATCACCCAGTGCTAGCGAGTACTCAGACAAGAGTTGATGGAAGCCTGAAGATTCCAAGCATCTGGTGCTCTTGAACCCGTGACCAAGTTTCAACGCTAAGAAATACATGAAAACCAAGTATCAGAGGTTAATATTTTCAAATGCGTTTCACCTATTGGGTTTTTTGCAATGTTATTTCACAGATCCTGGAGAAAGATAGGGTTATGAAAACCTTATTCCATCAAGCATCCATGACATATTGATTATTTTATGACAACAAGAATGAGGATCCAAATCTTACTTCCGAAGTTGCCTCTTACAAGTCCTCCATTTGCAATTTCAGTTGGATATCTTAGTGCTATCTGTGATGAATAAAAAAGGTTATGGAACAATGTGTAGCCAGATTATATGTTGCTATGTTCAATGCTATACTACGCTAATTAGAAGA
>ML794251.1:180478-190515 GCA_009831015.1 Picea engelmannii
CTAGCAACATCTGTTAGAGAGAAGATTGGAGATGTAAGTAGCCATATCCACCTTGGAAGAAGTGCATCAAATGTACTAAGGAAAGGGCACACTAGTGATGATGAACTCGATGAACTAGAGTTCCCCCTCCTTTCTCTGTTAGATGAAACTATGCATGGATTTGCATCCCGAAAAATCCAGTTGCACAGTAATGGAAAGTCTAGAGGGAATACAAAGAAACCAACTGGCAATGCAGGACTTTAGGTAGTCAATTAGCATGTCTAGATTTGATGGCATAAATTCAATGTTTTATCATATCTTCCAGTGATCAAATTGGTTCCAAATACAGGGAAAAATATCCAACATTTCCAAGGAGAAAGTTATAGATGGCAGAGTATTTTGGTGGCAGAGTTTCTGATCCACTTCTTTAGGCAGCGATGTAGCTTTTAGTTACAAGTTTTCATGAGAAAGATTAGCAAGTCAAATATCATCTCCAGGTTTCGATGAGAATTTTTAGGCAATAGTTAAATATTCCATGAAAATGTGGTAGTTCTTTATAACCAATTCCAACATTTGAGAATATATCGCAGCCTGTTGCATATTTATTGATTTTTATTTTTAGTATATAGTATCAAGTTTGTTTCCTATAAATTAGTGATAGNGTGAGAGGGTTCGGGATACATTAGAATGCGGGAATGAGACTATTTTTCATGATTGTAAAGCAAGAACTTTTTCGTTTTACACTCAATGCTACAACCCTTTTGATGAGCAGACTTTCTCCTCTAATATCTTTCTTCCCTTTCTTACTTGTAAAAAATGTTATCTTTTCAATGCATAGAAATTATCTTGTTATGTTGATAAGGTGGTGAATATTTCACTGATTTCTTTCCCATTCCAAGACTTGTTTTTAAGTACCTTATTCTTTGTTTCTGAATGACATTTAGGATTAGGAATTTTCCTGTGTGGGTGAACAGATTGGGCACTTGCATACTTCTTTATTCTTATGGTTTTATCTACTTTGTTAAATTGGATACCATTGACTAAGCGAGTGTGATCGGAACTTATTTACAATCACGAATTGGTATTATCTTTCTTCATTTACTGCTGAAACCTCCAACATTTTCAAAAAAACCATATACATTTATTCATAAAAAACCATTGCAATAACTAAGATGTGCTAGGTTTGACCCTATAACAATATAGGAGAAACTTCTAGAACTAACAGATGTTATGCATGTTCCAGGTCTGAAGAAAAACTTGGTCTCAATAGAAATGTTGGAGGATAGAGGCTATGATGTTGTTTTTAGTGATGGAAAATCCTTCCTGCGACATAAAACAACGGGTCAAGTCTAGAATATAGGGATTCGAGTTAAAAATCTCTACAAACATGAGGTAGATGGTTGCACTTCCATAATGGGAAAGGCAGAAAAAGTGGTGAATCGGGATGAGGGCGAATTATGGCACAGGTGATTGGTCCATCTTCATCATGGAGCCTTGAAAATCATGCAACAAATATCTAGTGGACTTCCAATGGGAACACTTGCTCAGTTAGATCAGTGCAAGGGTTGTACCATGGGGAAGTATGTAAAGTCCACCTTTCATGAAAAGGAGAATTGTGCTTCAGTGATCTTGGAGAGAATTCACACAGATTTGTGTGGAACATTCTCGGTTGCTTCAACAACAAAACATAAGTATTATGTTATTTTTGTTGATGACTTTTCTCGTAAATGCAGGATCTTCTTCATGCAGAAGAAGGATCAAACATTCTCAAAGTACTGTGAGTTTAAAGCATTGGTGGAGAAATATTCGGGGAAGCAAGTGACGACTCTGAGGAGTGATAATGGTGGATAATACATCTCTAACGAATTCAAAGAATTCTGCAGCAAAGAAGGAATTCAAATAGAACTCATAGTTCCTCATAACCCACAACAAAATGGGGTCGCAGAGAGGAAGAATAGAATGATCGTGGGTGCAACACGAGCAATGTTGCATGATCAGGGCCTACCAATGAATTTGTGGGTGGAAGCATGCAACATTGCAGTTTATGTGCAAAACCATTGTCCTCATAGAGTACTTGGCATGAGTACACCTGAAGAAGCTTTCACTAGTAAGAAACCTGATTTTCTCATTTTAAGATTTTTGGCTCATTTGTTTATGTGCATGTGACCAAGAACACCAGGAAGAAGCTGGAGTCGACTACTAAAGTTGGGATATTTTTTGGGTACACATAAACACGCCATAATTATTGTGTGTATTTTCCTAATAGTAAGATGATTGTTATGCAACGGGATATAAAATTCGATGAGGGGAAAGCCATGTGGTTGTTTCTTGAGAGGGAGCTAGACTTGCATGTAGAGGAGGAACTGTTGGTTCCCAAAGATGAGTCTCAAGATGTGGATCAACCACATGAGGAGGTTCATGGAGTGGAGGAAGCCACTCATGCAGAGCCATCCATCAGAAATGGTAGAAAGCACACCATGGAAGCTGATAGATTGAGGCTAGATGTTGCACAGAATGTAGGAGCTCCTACTTCATGGCGCAGACAGAGACAGTCTCCTAATCGATTTACTGGATACATGGCTCTCATAAGCAAATGTATTGTGACTAAACCATCTTCCTTTCAATAAGCAGTGCAGTATCCCACTTGGGTTGATGCAATGGTGGAGGAGTATGACTCCATTGTCAAAAACAATGCATGGGAAATTGCCCCAAGATAGGTCGAAAAATCAGTGGTAGGATCGAGATGGATCTACAAGGTAAATAAAGTTGTTGATGGGAGTGTGGAGGAATACAAGGCCATATTTTTATCCTGGGGCTTCTCACAGATCGAGGGGATAGATTATGATGAGACCTTTGCACCTGTCACAAGGTACTCTTCCATAAGATCCATCTTTGCACTCTCAGTGCAGATGGGTTGGCACATTCATTAGATGGATGTAAAAACTATGTTTCTCAATGGGATCATTGGGGAAGAAGTGTACATAGAGCAGCCTGAAGGATTTGATATCTTCAACAACGATTCGCATGTGTGACGACTCAAAAGAGCATTGTATGGGTTGAAGCAAGCACCCCGTGCTTGGTACACTCGGATAGATAGCTATTTCACCGGACTGAGCTTAACCAAAAGTGAAGCGGATGCAAACCTATACCAAATTGTGGTAGAAGGTAAGATTTTAATCATTTTTCTTTATGTTGATGATTTAGTACTGACTGGTGATGAAAAACTGATACACTCATGCAAGGAGGACCTTTCAAAGGAGTTCAAGATGAAGGATATGGGCCTCCTTCATTATTTCCTTGGATTGGAAATATGACAGTGAGATGGTGAAATTTTTGTGTCTCAAGGCAAGTATGCAAGGGAGATACTGGGTAAGTTTCACATGGAGGGTTGCAAACCCATGGATACTCCTCTTCCAGGAAATTGGAATAACGAGGATGCTACTTCTGGAGAGGTAGTGGATGCTACTGTCTATCGACAATTAGTGGGTTATCTAATGTATCTAGTGAACACAAGACTAGACATTTTCTATGTGGTTAACCAGCTAAGTCAAGCGATGGTTAAGCCTACCAAGCTATTTTGGAAGGTGGGTAAGCATGTCTTGAGATACCTGAGGAGAACATCTGAGTATGGATTATGGTATAGATAGACGGATGAGGTGAAGTTGCATGGCTTCACAGATGCAGATTGGGTGGGCAGCCCAACAAACAGAAAGAGCACATCAAGGGGGATCTTTAGTATTGGATCTACAGTTGTTTCTTGGTACAACAGGAAACAAAGATCTGCGACACTTAGTTCAGTGGAAGCAGAATACATGGCAGTGAGTCAAGATACATGTGAGTCTATCTGGATGAGAAAGATTTTGGTTGGTTTGTTGGGTTCTCATCTAGATCCAACAATGATTCATTGTGATAATCAGAGTTGCATTAAACTCTCAATTAATCCTATGTTTCATGATAGATCTAAGAATACATATATCTGGTATCATCGTATTAGAGATTGTGTGCAGTGAAAGATCATGTTGCTTTAGTACATTCCTACGAAAGATAAGGATGTGGACATTCTGACGAAGATGCTCACCAAGAGAAAATTTGAATACCATAGCGATAGGATCGGGGTGAAGAATAATCCCTTTCTTGTTGCGAGGGAGTGTTGAGATTCAAAAATAAGATCCTAGTGAAAATTATGCACCTACACTAGGATGGAGCCTCAGGCTATTTTTAGGTGGAAGTCTATTTTTAGATGATGAGCAAATTCAATTTATAGATGATGTCTATTTATAGATGGTGAGCGAATTCTATTTATAGATGTATGTCGACTATTATTATCCCTTAATAATATTTGGAAAATAAATATTAATGTATTCTCAATGAACACTTGGAAATAGTTAACTGAAATGGAAAATCAGTTAGCTATAGGAAATTCGAGTTCAAAGGTTGACTGGTGGGACATGCAAGTCGAATTAGTTGTAACTGAGTGATTCAAAGTTGTAACAGAGTTGGATGTGTAGTTCTGTGAGTTGTGAAGTAGTTTAACTCAGTTAAGTGAGTTAATCTCAATTGTACTAGTTGTAATTGAACTTACACTAGTGAGAGATCAATGAATTAATTATTAATTAATTCACAATCAATGATCTCACATGCAATTGAAGATTTACCATTGTTAACTACATGCATGTCAGATCCAATGGAGACCTAGTTGAGATAACAGGTGAAAGGGACAGTTTGACTATCAATAGTGGCATTAGTGAGTGCACTCATGAAACCACACACATAGTGGATGTGTGCAGCCTAGGAAAGAGGAATTCATTCATTGTAGGGATTTCCATTACCAGGGATTGCGCAGAGGAGGCAGGTTGTCTGAAAGTGGTAAATTGGCACATGAATTTGTCAATTTTTGCATGACAGTGTGAGACGATTGTATATTGTATCGAGAGCTCTTGGATTAGAGTTTTGTATGAGATTGTTTCATGATCCATGATATATACATAATATATGATAGTGGGGTTTTTAGCTTTATTCTTTCCCGGTAAAACATATGTGTTGTGTGTGATTGATCTTTCTTATTGATATTGGAATTGGCAATCGTGTTTTAAATTCCACAAGAATATTTGTAGAAGCGATTATGTATTTAACAGTGGCATATAATTGTAAGACCAAGAGAATCCAGGTGATACATAATTTGTATTAAAATTTCTACTATCTTTGTCTATTATTTAAGTTTGACTAGGCATTATCATTGTTGGTATAGTCATTTACTTGTTATCCATGTCACATAATTTAAGGGAATGTTTATAGCACTAATATCAATATATGGATAGCTACTTCCCATGGAACTTATTAATCATATTATGAACCACAATTGTTACATCCTCCAACTACACATGAATATATTGGAACAAAGATATATGTTTTCTCTATTTGTTTGAGATGACAGAAAAAAGAAGAAGAATGAGGATGTCATGTGTTCTAATATGAAAAAGATGCCCTAGGGGTTTCTAGTTGAAATAAACATATTCATAGAATGCCCATAGAGAATTCATACAATACAACCTCATGCCATCAATGATCCAGGTGGATATCAGTGGCCACCCACCTTTTTTGACTGGCTCAAAACAGTTTTCTGGCAAATTTGGCAATTTACTATTTTTAGCAGTTTTTAACTTCCGGGGCCATTTTGAGGGCCCAAATGAAGGTTTTTCGAGATATAGGTTCTTAATGAAAATTGAAGGCATAATTGATCCCCCAAAATGAATCTCCTTGATGATACCTTTCCAATGAGCTATCATACGCCTAAAACGAAGATCGTATGCAAAAGTTATGACCCCGGGAAGTTGATGTACTAACTTACCCAAACGGGGCCCACATGACTTTTGGTGCTTCATCTCCCAGGGTTAGGTTTTTGGATATATAGGATTTTTGGCATTCCTATTTATTGTAAAAATTCCTTCAGAGCCTCATTGTAAGCATCTTCTTGCGAATGCGAGCAACCATCACATCTCTTCTCAGAGATACGCTGCCACCATTCTATCGAGTCTTTCACTCTGTATTTTATAGTCTCTGTACATTTATTTCATTGATAGAAATCGTGTATTACTGTATATTTGTGTTTATGGTTGCATCTATGATATATTTCTATTATATTATTGAATATCTGTGATATCTCTATGCATTTCTTTATTATATCTTAGATCTCATTTTGTGCCGAAAATAATCCGAATCAATCAATCCATACAAGACAACCTAAGTAGACACCAAAATGTTGGCCTCTATTTGGTCACTTTTTAAGGGTCTGTTCAACGTGTAAAAGTGTAGAGTTTGAGTTTAATGCAATGAGTACAAATGAAATCATGGTTCGAGACATGATATTTTCCAAACCTAATTGTGGCCAACCAAATCACATAGAAAATAGGTTGAGAAAGGAGTAAAAGTAGAGTTATATGTAAGTGACAATATGCATTGGGTCAAATCAATGAAAGGATTAACAGGGTTTGCATGTTTCTCATGAAAAGACAAAACCACTACCACTTAAGTAACACAAACATGAATGAAGGTAGATTTAATATTGTGCTAATGGGTTGAGGGTTACCTTGTTCTCATTTTTCTTCATATTTGATGACTAATATCTATCCATGAAAACCTTCTTTTTCTACAATTTGCCTTTTAAAATCACAAATAGCTTTCAATAAATCATATTTTGTTAGGAATCCACCATAGTGAATGTAATATCAAATAAGATGTTAAAACTTGTCTCTATCTCAACTTTGAAAACTAGAAATCCAATCTTGAACATATGACTTGAATATTTCATTTATTCCCACTACACTTTTCCTATACTTGGATTGATAAAATAGGGAACTATTGCATGCAAGGAAGGGATGGACATTACAAGATAAAAATGTGTTGAATCAACCTATTATTAGTTGCATAGAATAATGGTAAACCAAGCCATGGAATTATGAATCAAGGAAAGTGTTGAGATACAAGGGTTTTTCACTTTACATCTCCACCATTGGATGTATATCAATAGTTGCAATCCATTTCCAAAATCCAATATTTCAAGCCCACCTTTGCTAATGCATTGTGCTTGTAATTTTTTTCATCAACTTGAACTTTTCCAATGTTTATAATTTTTTTCATGCCAACAATCCATACAAGACAACCTCAGTAGACATAAAACAAATGGCCTCTATTGGATCATTGTTTAAGGGTTTGTTCACTGTGTAAAAGTGTAGAGTTTCAAACATGTCCCAAGCTCTCCCTCACAGGGAAAGAATTTCCATTGGAGAGAGTTTGAGCAATAAAAAAGAGCCTCATGGAAATTCTTAGTTGCTTTCATTGAAACATTTATAGCTCTGATTCCAAATAAAAATGACCCAATTTTTTTTTATGATAATATATTGATCTCATTGTTTAACTCAATGTATAAATTAGTAAAAGGATATTGGAAAACGAAGTTAAAGGAATTTCCTTTGATTTTATATCAAAAGAATGGTTTTGTTTTTAACACAATTAGTAAATACATGATGCAATAGGAACAACAAACAAGGTTTACACACAATTAAGGTGAGGAAACTTCTAGTAATGGTGATCAAATTAGATTTCACTAAGATTTGTGACAAGGTCAATTGGTTATATCTCATATTGATATTGATTTAAATAGGGATGAGAATCCAAATTGTAAATTGGATATGGGATCCCTAGCCTCAAATTCTTTTGCAATATTATAAATGGTTTAACTTCCAAGTTCTTCTATGCTACTGGGGGTCTTAGGCAAGGTTTGCTTAATGTCCATTTTTATTTCTTATGATTGTTGAAGGTTTAAGCAGGATAATAACATCTACCTAAAAACAAGGTTCTACCAAAGGCATCAAAATGGGGAATTCCCTCTCCTTGTCACACTTATGATGTAATTTTATTTGGGATAGGAACAATTAGGGAAGGAAAGATATATAAGGAGATCAATAGAGAAATATATTATAAAATAAGAGGAGGCCTTTGGAGGGGGATCAACTATCTAGAATGCTTTAGTAAAAGCATTTCCATTGATAGGGAAGTGGCTAGTTTGGAAGTTAGGTAGAGGAAATAAAGTAAGAATAGGGGAGGATCCTTGGATGGGTTGCTCAAGAAACTTCAAACTTTCAAAACCCTTACAGAATTCCCTCTACAACTAGGGTATATTTATCTTAGCAAATGCAGATGATCTTGTAGATGTAGCTAAGAAATGCACTTAACCCATGAACCTAAACCATGTACATAAGTGACACACCTAACCCACACATCCTTGCATATAAAAGACATACCTAGCCTAAGTGTGTAGAACTATATTTTGAGAAAGGCACCACACTACTGCAGTAATGGCACAACTGATCTAGGTGGATATCGGTGGCCATCCACCTTTTCTGACTGGCTCAAAACAATTTTCTCGCAATTTTGGAAATTTACTATTTTTAGTCGTTTTTAACTTTCGGGGCCATTTTGAGGGCCCAAATGAAGGTATTTTGAGATATAGGTTTGAAATGATAGCCGAAGGCATGATTGAGTCCCCAAAATGAATCTCCTCAACAATACCTTTCCAACAAGCTATCACATTCCTAAAACAGAGATCATATGCAAAAGTTACGACCCCGGGAAGTTGATGTACTCACTTACCCAAATGGGGCCCATGAATTTTGGCGCTTCATCTCCTAGGGTTAGGTTTTCGGATGTCTAGGGTTTTTTTCATTCTTTTTTATTGTAAAAAGGCCTTCAGAGCCTCATTGTAACCATCTTCTTGCGAAGGCGAGTAGCCTTCACATCTATTCTCAGAGATAAGCTACCACCATTTTAGCGAGTCTTTCACTCTGTATTTTTACAGTCTCTGTACATTTCTTTCATTAATAGAAATTGTGTATTACTGTATATCTGTGTTTATGGTTGCATCTCTGATACATTTATGTTATATTATTGAATATCTATGATATCTCTGTGCATTTCCTTATTATATCTCCGATCTCATTTCGTGCCTAAAATAATCTGGATCAACAACCACCACCGAAAGAAGAGACTAAGGGAGTGGAGTCACCACTCGGTTGTTAAGGGTAACATAGAACCCAAAGGGAAGAATAAAAAAGAGGGAAAATAATTCACTACATTAATTATATTAAACATGAACTTAATGTTGACTTAGGGATGTGTTTTATATTTAAAGGTGCTTCAATTAGGTTTCCAAGGTTTTCAACAACTAGAAAAGACAATATAGGACTAGAAACTAAATCTAGTTTACCTCTTAGTTATTTATGCATTTTAACTACTAGAATGAAAAGGAAACCAAACGAAAGAAAATGGGGAAAGAGGGAGGATGATACTTGGGCTAGGAAGATCCAAATAACTTATTTGAAACATTAATAAGAGTTGATACTCTGGCCACTCTAGAGTGGTACATCTTCTTGCAAAACAACTTAGGACTATGTCCCAAAATTAAGCAATTTTCTACAATACTTGATCAACAAAATACCATTACCAAGTATGGAAGATAAAGTGTTAATTCATATGTGAGTTTCTCTCCTTGTATTTGGTGTGTTGGTAACCTCCCCTGAGGTGTGGTTGAAGAGTACCAAAGGAAACAATGAGGATGAAGCTAAGAAACCCTATATCCAAGCCAACTGATGTAACAATAGATAGAAATAAAACCAATCGAGAGAATATTCCTACAAGAGGAAGCCTATAAATTGGAGAGAGTTGGATGAGATAATTTATCCAAGTAATCCAATGGATTATAAGAAGATAAGATATATTTAAATACAAATATGACAGAGTTCAAATGCATTTGAGAGAAATATTTGGGACCTAAAACAAGACAAAAAGAATGGTGCTTATATAAAAGGGAACAAAATAAAAGCATCAAGGAAACCACAAAATAATTATTGGGAAAAACCTTTGCATCATGGGTATTGGCTAGCAAGTTTGAGCAAAGAAATGTGATTTAGATAGACAAATTGTGAGCATTTTTACTGCTTTGGATGAAATTTTCTGGGGTCACTATGTCTCTCATGCACTTGGTCTAGGTTCCCGCTAGTGTC
>ML794251.1:200909-215037 GCA_009831015.1 Picea engelmannii
GATTGTTTGCAGTGTATAAATGTAGTACATCCCAATATTGTGCAAATGAATGAAAAAATCATAATTTACCAATATTAAATATTAGTTCTAGCAATGGTAAATATTAAAAATTGATGAAATAATAAATATTAAGTGAGTATAATCATATACACA
The DNA here is from genome assembly GCA_009831015.1 of Picea engelmannii. Classification (NCBI taxonomy): domain Eukaryota; kingdom Viridiplantae; phylum Streptophyta; class Pinopsida; order Pinales; family Pinaceae; genus Picea; species Picea engelmannii. Next base: position 201,063 of record ML794251.1, read on the forward strand.
AAAAATGAAAAGTTATATGTATTATAAATCTCCATAGTTTAATTACCTCTCACTTTATTCATTCTTCCTTTTCCTAACAGGTTCCTCTGTTGGAGCGGGTAGGTTTAGAGAACAACGCAACAAGTGAGGCAGAACAATGTGTTAGAAAAATAGGACTGTGGAGCAATAAAATAAAACAAATGCGGAAACAAAACACATAAGATAGACAATACAATAGAGACACAGATTTACGTGATTCATCCAGTGTGGGCTATGTCCACTAGAGAAATTGCTAGGTCCTTCCTTTATTATTATCCAACATATGAAGGGATACAACCTACAACAAACCCATTGTAACTTCCTCTTCTTTCTCTCACAGTCTCCTATCTCAGAATACAATATTCACCATCAACCATAGCTACAATACATTTGCAAGATACTAGATATAATAAATATGTAGAATAGAAATAAAATGCTAGAAATGGCAGAATAACAGTAATATATCCAGCATAATCTCCACAATAACACAGAAATGATATAAGAACAAAAACAAAAATAACACTTTGATTTAGAAAGCAATGTTCACAGGCCTCTTCGAGGGGGAAACCTCCAATCGAGCAACACTCTGTTACAATAATCTCCAAGCTAGGGTTTTCATACCCTCGACCCTTATTTATACTAAATATGTCTATCAAGAGAAGCATCTAGAGGAAGATCCTTCTAGAAGCGAAAGATTCTATTAGGTCTTCTTACATCTGCCTTATTCTATTTTATTGAAAGGCCTTATTAATATTGACCTTTATTACATCCGAATATATTAATCTATCTATGTGTGGGTTAAGACCCTAACATGTCCGCCCCCTTAAAAACAACCTTGTCCTCAAGGCTTGAGACGAGGAAACTACTACAGAATGGTAGCTGGTTCCCAAGTGGCATATGTTGGATTCATATCTTTCCACTGGACTAGAACTTCCTTGATGGTTCTCTGACGCGGGCGATGCTCACTCCGGTCCAAAAATGCTTCTGGCTATAGCCAAATGGATCCTTCTTCAACTAACTCGGGAAGGTTGGTTTGAATTTGGCACCGAGTTCCAATCACCTTCTTTAAGCATGAAACATGGAAAACTGGATGTAGCTTCGACTGATTGGGTAGAGCTAACTGATATGCGACTTGTCCCACATGCTTGAGAACTGTATAAGGACCATAAAATTTGGGCGCTAGCTTCTGACAATGCTCGGCCTTGAGGGAAGTTTGCTTGTATGGTTGTAGTCGTAGAAACACCTGATCCCCTTTTGCAAATTGACATTCAGAGCAACCTTGATCTGCTTGTTGCTTCATGTGATTTTGTTCCATGACCAAGTTCTCTTTAAGGGTACGAATAATATCCTCTTGAACTATAAGATTTTGGTCAACCGCCTGGACCTTTGAGGTATCCGGTAAGTATGAGAGAACTGAAGGTGGCTTCTGTCCATATACTGCTTCAAAAGGAGTCATGCAAGTAGCTGTATGGTAGGAAGTGTTGTACCACCATTTGGCTAGGGGTAGCCATTGAGCCCACTGATGTTGTTTTTTAGAAGAAAAACACCTCAGATATGTTTCCAAACACTTGTTGACAACTTCTGTTTGACCATCAGTCTGGGGATGATAAGCTGTGCTGAGATGCAATTGGGTGCCCTGGAGTTCAAACAGTGCTTGCCAAAAATTGCTTGTGAAAGTTGGGTCACGATAAAAAACAATAGAGTGTGGCATGCCATGAAGCTTGAAGACCTGGTCCATGAAAAGTTGAGCCACCGTGGATGCAGTAAATGGGTGTTGAAGAGTGCAGAAATGAGAATACTTGGAAAGGCGATCCAAAACCACCATTATGACTGATTTATTCCCTGATTTGGGTAAGTCGGTAATAAATTCCATAGAGATATCCTTCCAAATAGCCGGTAGAATTGGAAGAGGTTGTAGTGTGCCTAGAGATTTGACTGTTTCTCCCTTGTTGCGTTGACACACCTCACATTCAACTACAAAATTATGGATGTCCTGTTTCATACCATCCCAGAAAAAAGAACGTTTGACTCTGTCATATGTTTTGGTGAACCCTGAGTGCCCTGTTGTGGGTGTAGCATGAAGCTCAGAAAGTACCTTGGATTTAAGCTTTGCTTGTTTACTTAAATACAAACAACCTTTGTATCGAAGCTCATCCTAGAGCCAAGAGTACCCTGGGGGAGCCATAGCCTTGGTCGACAATTCCTGTATCATATGCGAACTTTTGGGATCTTGAAGCCATTCTTGGCGCACATCTTGGAGCCAATTGGGTACAATGAAGGAAAGAGAAAAAAGGGATCTTTTTCTTCATATTTTCAGGACAATGCATCGGCCACTACATTGTCTTTGCCCTTCTTGTAAATGATCTCATAATCATAACCAAAGAGCTTAGTCACCCATTTTTGTTGTTCCTGGGATGAAATGCGTTGTTCCAGAAAGTACTTGAGGCTTTGACGGTCGGTCTTGATTTGGAATCATTTCCCCAAGAGATAAGGGCGCCACAACTCAACGACATGCAGAATAGACAACATTTCCTTTTCATAAATGGGTTTACCCAGATTCCTTTCAGACAGTTTCTTGCTGGTGAAGGCCAAAGGTCGACCCTCTTACATAAGGACAACGTTGATTCCTTTCCCTGAGGCATCACATTCCAACACAAAGGTCTTTGTGAAATCAGGAAGGGCCAAAACTAGAGTGGTGCACATGGTCATCTTCAAGGTTTGAAAATCTTGAGCAGCGGCTGGAGTCCAAGTGAAAGAGTTCTTTTTGAGGAGAGCAGTGAGAGGTGTTGCAATATTTTCGTAGTTCTTAACAAACTTGCGATAATACCCTGTTAAGCCCATAAATCCACACAAGATTTTGAGAGTCTTTGGGTGCGGCCAATCTTGCATAGCTTCAATCTTTTTCGGATCCACCCTGACGCCATCCTTGCCAACCAGATGACCCAAGTATTCTACTTCTGAGGCACCAAAAGCACATTTAGATTGTTTCATGAAAAGTTGGTGCTGGGAGAGGAGATGGTGAACTTGATCCACATGAGTAATATGGTCGGTCCAGGTTTTTCTATAGATGAGGATATCATCAAAGAAAACTAAGACAAAATGACGTAGAAAGGGATGGAAGACATGATTCATGAGGATTTGGAAGGTGGAGGGAGCATTACACAAGCCAAAGGGCCTGAAAAAAAAATCATAGTGGCCCTCATGAGTGCGAAAGGTCGTCTTGGGAATGTCTGCCTCTTTCATACGTATCTGGTGATAGCTCGAGTGAAGATCAAGTTTAGTAAATAATTGGGCACCACTCAATTCATCCAGGAGGTCATCAATGACAGGAATGGGAAATTTTTCTTTAATGGTCAGTTTGTTGAGGGCATGGAAGTCAGGACACATTCTCCAAGAACCTTCTTTCTTCAGGACCATGACTATAGGATAAGAGTAAGGGCTCGTACTAGGGCAGATAACGCTGCATTAAGGAGTTCCTGGACCATTTTCTCAATTTCATTTTTTTGTGAGAAGGGGTGGCGATATGGACGGATATTGGGAGGAAGGCTTCCAGGTACAAGGGGAATGGAATGATCATGAACACCATGGGAAGGAGGGAGGCCTTGGGGAGTGGAAAATACCATTTGATGTTTAGAAAGGAGAGCTTGGAGGTCATGCAACATCGGGGGTGTTTCTGTTGCTTGAATGGCATGGAGTTGGGCAATGACACTAGAATGACCTTTTTTGAGTAGATTTTCCATGCAATGGGAACTAATAACCTCAGGTGAACCAACAGTGATGCCTTGGAATTTATATTGGTGGATTTCCTGGTCGAATTGCATGGTTAATTCCTTAAAATCCATGAGAATGGGACCTAAAGTTCTTAGACATTCTGCACCCAGCACAATGTCACAACCACCCATGTCGATAGCAAACATATGGGATTTTATGTGGTAGTCACTGATTTGGAGACACGCATTTTCACAATGCCCTCCACATTTCATGGAACCACCATTGGCAATAATGATTTGGAAATTGTTGACAACATGGATGTAGAAATGAGTTTCTTGGGCAATGCGATGATGAATAAAATTATGGGTGCTTCCACTATCAACCAAAATGATGACCTTCCGATGCTTGATGTAACCGATTAACTTGAGGGTTTGGGGAGCGGAAAAAACAGTGAGAGCATTGAGGGAAATGACGGGTTCTACTTCGGGAGGGTCTGAGGGAGGGGTTATGTCAATGATTTTAGGTGACTTAGACACAAGGGGAGTTTCAACATCCTCTTCTAAAATCTCCTCAAAGATGGCCATAAAAATATTTTGTTCCTTACACTTGTGGCCTGGGAAATATTTTTCATCACAATTATAACAAAGGCCTTTGAGTCGGGGTTCATCCATTTCAGCCCTGGTCAATTTTTGGATTTTTAATGGGGCAGAGGGAGTAGTGGGAGTGATGGGTTTAGGGCGAGGGATAAATGAGGGTTTTTGGTTTTATTAGCCTCCACCCAAGTCGAGGGTCGAGCCATGAGGAGGTGGGCCCGAATATCCTCCTTAAGGCCACTAATAAAACACTCTCAAAATAAAGCATCATTCATGCCCTCTGTTCGAAAAGCCAGGCGTTCAAAGGCAACTATGAAGTCTTCTACTATTCCAGATTGTTTCAACTTTGTCAAACGACCCAAATGATTGGTGTCCGTGTCAAAGCATTCATAAAGCTCAGTCACAAATTGGGTCCAAGCAATATACCCTTGACGAGAAGTTTTTCTCCATTGCCACCATTTCCAACATTCTTGATCTATATGGAGAACACCATACCGTAGTTTGGCCAAGTCATCGATAATGCTGTATAAAGAGAAATAATGTTCCATTTGGGTTACCCAACCAGTGGGGTCCGAGCCATCAAATTTGGTCACGTCCACTCGTGGAAGGCATATGTCACATTGAAAGTGATGGGATTGAAAGGTATGGGAATGGGAGGAAGTTTCACCTTCATTCTTTGGAGGTGCTTTAGAGAAATGGTCATCTGTAGGGATCTTCAGTTTGGTGCAGAGTGAGGCAAATATAGATTCAAGCTGGGTGGTCAGTTCTTGTTTGACTTCCTCCATTGAGGACTGCGTGGTTGTATTTATGGTAGCATGTATGGACGAATTGATGGAGGCAATAGTAGCACTAAGTTGTTTCACTTCTTTTTGGGTTTCTAGGAAACTAGATTGCATGGTGTTGAAGCAAGCTTCTAGGTCTTGGCTACGTGTATGGGCCATGAGGATGGGTGAACTGAAAAGGGGTGGGAGGGGTCAAAAATTTTGTCAAAAAATGATATGGATGAAAGTGATAAGGGAGAAGAGGTGAATCCAATGGAATAGGTCTCAAATAATGGTGAATTTGTTTTTATACTCTGGTCTGAAGAATATTGCAGTGATGAAATCCCTAAATTCTTAACCAGAAAGAGATGTGTATTTACTTGGAAACCTGAACACAGTTGCACAACAATAGATCTAGTATGTTTTTAATTTGTTTATGTTTCTGTCCCCCAAGGGTTAGGTATTCAAGGGTTCTACAGACAAGGGTTTGCCCTGTGCTATAGCTATCTGATATACGTGCAGGTTCCAACAGTAGTACTATTGTGGGATTATTATACCGTACAGACTAACAAGCTAGGGCTTAAAATTGCATGCAGATCATGACCCTTAAGAAATAACTTTTAACCTTCCACCCCAAACCTAAAACCCTTTTTAACATGCAAACATGGGAAGAACCAACTAACCTTTTTATCGTCGGTTGATGTAGATCCTCCGTTGCGCTTTATCCCCTTGCTTCTGCTGCTACTCCTTCCAAAAAGTGATCCTGCAATCAAGAGAAAACTACGCATGCATGCTATTGTTCTACTAGAGGGTTAGAGATTAAACACAAATTGAACAAAACATATAAAACTTGTGTATTTGGGACGGGAAAAGTATCTTTTTATTAATCTCAAGATGAATCAACTTACAATGATTATAAAGACCGACCACCGTTCCTCGATCCTGATCTTGGGCTCCTCCTCTTCTTTGTCCTCCAACTGCTTTGCTTGAATTCTCCTAAGGCTTGAGGAAAGGCTAAAGGGTTGGGACAAAAACGGATTCGGCAATTGGGTAGAGTTTCTTTGCTATCTTTTTTTCCTCCTTTGAATATTACCCCTACCCCTTCTTTTATAGGCTAGAAGGAGCTAGGGTTTTAGGCGAAATCTCGGCCATGCATGGCTGGGAGTTCCAGTTAACTGACCCAAAGCTTTTCGTTCCGTCGACAACTTTCCTGATTTTTTTCTTTGTTAGGTAAACGCTGGTTGTAGTGGGCCAGCCCACGTTCCAACGTGTGCAGTATAAGGCCTGCCAGCGTTCCAACGCACCCAACAATGGGTTAGGGCACAGGTTACTTGATTTAAGAGGTTTTTAAAGAGTCTGTTCAGCATGGCTTTGGCAATGAAGGGCAATGAGTTGGCCTGATTCCAGGTAAGCATGGATAGTGAAATTTAGGGTTATAATAGATGCCCCCTAATGTGTGAGGTCAGAAGAGCATCTGATGGTCGAAATACATTACCAATTCTTTACCAATCTGTACTGATATGTTGAATGAGTGAGCCTAGGAATCAGGAATCAGGAGGTGCCATCCGCAAAAATATCAAATGTCTCACCGAGGCGGGCATACCCATGCTCGGGATAAAATAGAACCATGGCTACCAATCAAATACACTGTAGATCCATGTCAAATAACTATGAAGAGTAGTCGCGAACAATACACAACGAAGCTACATCTCGAAATCAGAACGATATACATATAAAGTATCCATCTCGTAGAAGCTGATTCGGCCTGATGGTTGTACTTCAGAGCTCGAGCAACAAATTCAAAATCTTCTAAACTCGGGTAGGAGTGTAATATGAGTGTACGACTGCACTACCCAGAGGTCTTCGATGGCTCGTCGATTATGGACTTGATAATCTTGATGATCGGACTGAAGGCTTCAGTGATTTCGAACAAAGACTTGATTGGATGTTTAGGATGGCCGGGTATGCGGACAAGAGACATATTGCAGAGGGGTCGAATCAGGCTAAGTAACAAACTTCCCTTGGACAATAGCACGACAAGTGGTAAGACTCAGGCAACATATCTGTTAATCATAAGTCTACGAAGCAGGAGGCAATGCAAACTCTCCATATGTTTGGAAGAGTAACCAAACGATGGAGGACACAACTCAATATAGCGAGCAAAGTTTCCTAAGGTCATACTACATCCCTAATTCTGATGAATCAAATGGACAGATGTGCTTTATCCAAGGGCAACTCATAATGTTGCCAATAAAGAAAATACTTTTCCCATCCTCTTTTTGGGGTATATTTGATTTTTTTTGTTCTTTTTGAGTATTTTGAAAAGAATAAAGGAATATTACGTTACAGTGGAGGAACGAGCATAGCAAACATACAAGCTCAAGGAACAAGGACAAGACTGATGTTCTAGGAAATGATACTCGGGAAAAATCCTCCAGCGGCCAAAGGTGTTAAGACACAAAAGCAAACTGTTACTAGGTTGATGGGTAAAGGATGCAAATGCGGTTGATAGAACACACAATGGTAACATCCTTTGATGTAAGCTTAACGATCCCAGAGAAGGGAAGCCCAGTGATTTTTCATGTTTAGAGAGTCTGAAAAAGAATAAAAGGAAACTCCATTGGGGTACCTTTTTCGTCAAGAGTCTAGTCGGTTCGAAAAAGGGGTAAACTAGCACCGACTAGACGTCAATTCAAAACCATTTTAACGAGTGTGACAAGGACAAGATCACTCGGTTATTTTTTCAATTTTAAGGAGTCTGAAAAAAGATTAACTATGGACTCTGTCAGGAATATTCTTGTAGACCGTTTTAACGAGTGTGAAAGAATAAGGTCACTCGACAATCTTTTCAATTTTAGGGAGTCTGAAAAGAGCTTAACTATGGACTCCAGGGGGGTTTCTTTTTCGTAAATTTAGTCCCTCAGGCCCGAAAAAGGAATAAAATTATACCTGAGGATACTCTTCTAAAGAATCATAATTCGATAGAGTATTCCTTTGTTCGTACAGTTGACCGTCCGGACCGAAAAAGGGGTAAACTACCGCCGGACAGACGTGACTTCATATTTCAGTTTAACAAGCGTGAAGGGTCACAAGATCGCTTGACAATCTTTTCATGTTTAAAGGGACTGAAAAGGGATTAAAAGGAGACCCGTTATGTTTTGGGAGTCCGGAGGGTAAGACAAAGAGTGAAAAATACCCATGAAAATGAGGCTCAAACTCACATTCAGGAAAGACTATACGGACTCCCGAGCCTACTATGTTGTCAGAAACGGCATGGACACCATAATGCAACCAGGAAATACCTAGGGCATCCATGTTTTGGTAAGCTCTACCACCAAGTTGCGACACTTATAGAGCAGATATGACGGTTCCATGTCACAACTGGATGGGATCGATCCTATATCATAAGAACAAAAGGCAACGAGATGCAACAGTGGGGATGAAATCCTACCCTATATGCTCAGGTTGATTTTTGAAATTTTTTTTATGGACCGTCCTTATGTATATATATATTTTTTATTTTCTGAAACTCAATGAAAAATGTCCCAATACCTGATCAAATCCCTCCCATATAACTCCGGAACCACTCAAAATAGTTTTTGGTATAAAGAAACTGATAAAAAGGGCCAAAAGGGTGACAAAAAGAGGCCAAAAAGTCTATAAATAGAAGCTAGCAGCTCATTATCACCATTGCTGATTTGGAAATTGACTCTGGAGCCAAAAGGACCCCTTTGCCAGAGATCATGATTTCGGGAGCTATAGTGGACCAAACGGACTTCTGCTTGGACCAAGTAAGTACAAACTCCCTCATCTTGCATTTCAATACTTTATTTATTGTTTTTGGGTATGTTTGGGGGCTGGACGTCGACCTCTAAGAGGTCGGCCCTAGTAAAATGCGGGTTGTCCAGAGACAGTCCATGGGTACCCGTGCACAGAGTCAAAACTGTGCGCGGGTACCCGCGACTGTCACCTCGACAGCCCGCGGGTTACCCCCGCGCAATGGAAAATTGACTTGTGCAAGATCTAAACTCCTCCTTTTTTTCTCTGTGTGTTTGGCAGGATGTATGCTCGTTGGAGAGAGAGGGAGCACGAGGCTGCCAATGAGGTAGTGGTTGCAGATCCGAATGTCTAAGTCAAATTCTTGGAGGACGACCATCCATCTACTGATTTTTCCGTCGATAACTCGTCGTGTCAACATGTACTGAAATGGATTCACGATAGCAACGACAATGGTCTTATGAAATAGAACATAGTGACGGAACCGTTGAACAGCATGGACTGCTGCCAACGCAAGTTTTTCGAGATGGGTATAATTAAGTTCCAGTCCTACGAGGCCTCGGCTCAGGTAATAGATCACGTATTCAGAAAACGAATCATCTTCCTGAACTAAAACCATGCCTATGGTTGACTCTGCGGCAGCCAGATATAATAGGAAATATTTGTTATAATTCGGTGGCCGTAGCAGAGGTGCAGTTGTAAGAGCGTGTTTCAATGCCTCGAAAGAGCGCTGCGCTGCTTCGTCCTAGAGAAAATGAACGTCTTTCTTCAGTAAACACATGAAGCCCTTGGTGATTTTGGCATAGTTGGCGATGAAGCGTCGTAAGAAGTTCGCCTTGCCTTGAAGACTCTGAAGTTGTAAGATTGTGCGTAGGGGGGGCAACTGGACTATTGCCTCCACCTTAAGAGGATCGACCATGATCCCCATTGTTGAAACGATGAAACCTAACAAATGTCCTAACGTGACGGAAAAGCTGCACTTGTTTGGATTCAAGCAAATCCGGAAGTAGCGGCAGCGTTCGAAGATGAGTCTGAGGTGTGTAGGATGATATTTTCACTTGAGAGAGCGTGATGCTAAATCATCTAGATAAGCCTCGACGATATGTTTGAGGTCATGAAATGCAAAAGACATGGCCCGCTGGAAAGTGGCTCCAGCATTCTTGAGACCAAAAGGCATTTTGCGATAGGCGAATGTACCCCACGAACAAATGAATGTCGTTTTGTGTTGGTCCTCGGGTTTAATTTGGATTTGGTTATAGCCCGAGAAACCATCCATGAACGAAAAGGCTTCACAACCGGCACACTCATCAATGATCTGGTTGATGAATGGGGTTGGATAATTATCTTTTGGACATGCCTTGTTCAAATCATGAAAATCGATACAGACACGAATCGTGCCTTGTTTTTTATCGACTGGCATGGGATTTGACACCCATTGAGTCAAGTGAATAGGGTATATGAACCCTGCCTTAAGCAATTTCTCAACCTCAACTTTGATGGCTGTTGCTTTCCTAGGATTAACTGGACAAAGTTTTTGTCGAACAGGCTTAGCGTCCGGATACGTCGTGATTTTGTGTTCAACTATTTTCGGATCGATGCCTGGCATTTCCTCGTAAGACCAAGCAAAAACATCACGAAATTATTTAAAAAGATCCGTGTAAATCTGAATCTCTTCGGGGGAGAAATCCGCTTCGACGAAGACATTCTCCATGATGCCGGGGTTTTGGGAGATATTGATGGGTATCATGGCAACGATAGTCGCCATATTTCCCTCAGCATAAATATCCTGTGTAGCTAAGAGGTTAATGGGACAAGGATGATCTCCCGTCATGGTGAAAGTGAATTCTCCGGCCTCGATTCGGTGTAACTCTGGGAGGAAATATGATCTGTGATGAAGATATTCCCAGGGTTTGTCCGGACCAGTCATTGCTTCGATTATTGCTTCATCAGAAGGCAATACTAAATCTAACGAATCGGTGTTGACAAGAGAATCCTGAGCCCAGATAGGCTCAAGGAGTGGATCCAACTCTTGTTCGGGAATCGGGTCAGGAGTAGCTGAAGCTTGTTGGACCAAAGAGTACACTACTTCAGCGGTCGACAAGGGCGTAGACATGCCTGCATGCCCCGTCGCATCCATCATGTCTGATGGGGAAGGAAGAATCCACAGATCCTGAAAGTAAGTCATGCGGAACGACGAAACATGGAAAATCTCAGCCTTGTGGTGAGTCGATATAAACTTGACATCGCCTTGAGGAGGTGGGTAATCGAAGGTACCCATCAAAGATGGGCACAAACCAACTCCTACATTGACAACACCATCTTGAGGAATATCTACCATGGGGACCGTGGATGCCCCCAAGGCTGGGTCAGGTCGAGAGAAGGACAACTGATCAATAGTCACTATCCGGCCTTCATGTGGAAACAGTAAGACTCGGAAAACTGTAGTGACTACCGCTTTCTTTGCATAAGTCCAACTACGACCTAACAATATATTGTAGTCGATGGGGGCATCAACTACCTCTACTTCGACGCACAGGGTCTTCCCCCCTAACTGCACAGGGAAAGAAGGAATGATGCCATGCGGTCGGAAAGAATGACCATCGAACACAGTGAGGAGAGTAGGTGACAGAGACAACTCAGGTTGACCAATGGCTTTCCAGCATGCTAACGACATAACGCAAGTCGAAGCGCCCTCATCTACCACCGTGCGGAAGATATTCCGTGTAAAATTTTTCGTGGGATGAGCCACTACTATATAAAACGCGACGTGGTAAGGCAAACGAGGTTTTAAGTCAGTCGTATCTAACATGATGGTACCTGGGTTACAAGTCTCAGTAGAGCCTAAAGTAGTCAACAAGGCTTTCCTCTGAGCAGGGCAACTTTGGAGGACCTCCAAAGCAGACATAACACAAGGGGTTTGGGATAAATCTTTCACCATAGAGTAGTTCTGGGTGGCCCTTACGTTTGGATTGTGAGAAGCGCGCTTGAACGGACCTTTTGGGATGTGTGTCATTGTTTCACCCAACGTCTTCTCGATCTGCAGAGGAAGAGATGGGATCTTGGCTTCTTTTCCCTTCTCAGGGGCGCTTGATTTGCTATAGTCGTGCGCTCTAGTCGTTATTAAAGCATCACTTTTCACCATATATATGTTCGCGGAAGATGAATTGTTGGGGGGAGGGCAGGTTTCTTGGCTGCCCCCCTCGGAACTTGCAGAGGCTTGAGTTAAATTTTGCCCATGCTGAAATGGATTAGTCAACACGGCTTGCTGTTGCTGCGTGACAAACTTCTGGGCCTTTGCAAGTCGAGGGCATAGGTGGGTTAGGTGGTCTTCTGCACATAGGTTGCACGGATACCTCGCCTTCCTCTTTTCTGTGGTGCCCTCGCCAGCATTATAATTTGGTTTTTTATCCCCCTTACTCTTCTTGCGTTGTTTTTTCTTCCCTTCGGGCTGCTGGTTGGCATTTGGGTTAGTCGTCTGTACAGAGTGTACTTCCAACGTTTGAGTAGGAGGAGCAGCCAAAGCAGTAGTCTGGCTGGCTGCTGAGTGTTGTATAGATAACTGCTGCAATTGTTTTGTCAATTTCTCAGTGGGCTTGGTTTGTGCCGAACCAACTATGCCGTCAGCATGTGGTCTGACTCTCTGTCTGGTTTTATCCAGAATCAATCGTGGTGCATCTGGAAGGATGGTGTACAATAGACCAGACTGAGAGTAGATAAGCTCAAACTGTTGAGCCCTCATGATGGCATCTTCCTTGGAGAAAACCCCTGAAGTTGCAACGTCTTTGGATAACTGCGGAACTAAATACTTAAGGAACCACTCAAGCAGGAATGCTGGTGGGATGGGTACCTTGATAAGACTCTTTTGGCGTTGCCACTCTCGAATATGATCCGGGATATGGTTCGCTGTCGTCTGCTCGAAATTGGCTAGCAACTCTGTGCCGACGTCGTATCTCACAGGTAACTGGAAATGGTTAAGGAAGGCCATCACCAGTTCGCCAAAAGAAGAATATCGTGAACGATCAAGCTCTATGTACCATTTCGCGACACTCCCAATAAGAGTGAGTTGAAACAATCGCAACTGGACGAAGTCATCTTTTAGTGAGTTAGATGAACACCAAAGGTGGAAAGTAGTCACGTGATCACCTGGATATTCATTAGGCTTGGCCTCGAACTTTGGGATGTCCGAAGGCAACTTCGTCGGCATAGGAGGCCAACACGGATCGTGACAGATAGGATCATTTAAAAACCGTGTCAAATATGGCAAGTGTAACGTCGCCAAGAATGGTAGTTTAGGTTGCTTCTAATAGCTGGGATAAAAGGGTCCTGGAGTTTGACTGGAACCAGGTTGCCAGGAAAAGTTTGGCTGCTAGCCTGGGTTCTAGTAGAAACCATGGCCCTGACCAGCGTAAGGGTTTTGCATCTGAGGAGACATCATTGGCTGATTCCCCACGAAGGACATAGGATGTTGGGCGTTCATCGTGTTTGACCGACTTTGGGAAGGATTACCCCATGTCGGTCCCGAGGGGAGAGGCATAGAAGTCTGTCCGGGGTTCCATTGACTTGTAGAAAGAATTACCCCGGAGCGACATTCCAGATGAAGGAACGGATCCTTGTCCTGAGTTCCAAGGTCCAGGTATATGTGCCCCCAACGTAGGAATAGTACCCTGTGCCGGCGTAGACTGTCCAAAAATGGGTGTGCCCCTTGATGGGAAAGAAACGGATGCGAAAGTGTTATTACCAACCATCCTGTTCCAAACAAACGGCGACGAACCTACCGGCAGAGTTTGCGCAGGTGTACCTTGACTCCCGACTCCAAATGGACTCGTGTGTATAGGCTTCCCGACGGACTGCTGATGCGGACCACCAAGCGAAGGGGAAGAAGGAGGGATATGACCTCCAGCGTAAGGAAAAGCGTTGAAAGGGACAGGAATGCCCCCAAGTTGACCTTGCAAAGGAGCGTTAGAGCTTCCTGCCCCCAGACCCAAAGTCTGTAAAGTGGAGGTAGTGAGTGCAGGACTTGTACCTGAACTAGGCATACCGTATGAAAACGGAGGGCCGGTCGCACTAGGTGTGTAAGGAGGTGTGGCCGCCGCGATAGATGGGGTCGGTCCACTG
>ML794251.1:234677-245030 GCA_009831015.1 Picea engelmannii
TAAGAAAAAGCATTTCGTGGTTTTCTCCCGATTTGGGTTTCCACGTAAAACACTGGTGTACTGTTCATGTGTGTGATTGTTTATTTATTACTGCTCATTTTTGGATAATAATTCTACATTGATATAACATTTGAAGAAAAAGGCTTATAATTACATTATTACTGATTCACCCCCCCTCTCAGTAATCCAACAACATGGACAACTGCTGCCAGCTCTAAATCATGAGTGGCATAATTCTTTTCATGCTCTTTCAACTTTCAGGATTCATAGCAAACTACAAATCCTTCTTGGCTGAGAACTCCTCCTAACCCTTCCTTACATGCATCTGTGCACACTACATAATCCTTTTCTGGATCTGCAATCTTCAGGATTGGAGCACTAGTGAGAAGCTGCTTCAATTGTTGGAAGTTGCTCTAACATTGTACAATCCACTGGAACTTCTTCTCCTTCCTTTGCAAGGAAATGATAGAATAAACTATCCTTGAAAATCCGGCTATGAACCTCCTATAATAACCTACCAGACCCATAAAGGATCTAAATTCTGTCACATTTCTTGGCGCTGGCCACTCTTGAATGGCCTGTACCTTCTTAGGATCCACAACGATCCCCTCTTCAGAAATAATGTGTCCTAGATAATGGATCTGCTTTTGGTAAAATGAGCACTTGCTCAGTTTTGCGTAAAGCTGGTGTTCTCTCAACACCTGCAACACCATTCTAATATGTTGTTCGTGTTCTTCCTCTATCTTGGAGTACACCAAGATATCGTCCAAGAAGACTATGACAAACTTGTCCAAATAATTTATGAACACTCCATTCATTAAGCACATGAAAACAGCATGCGCGTTGGACAGTCCAAACGGCACCACAGTGAACTCATAATGACCGTACCTTGTTCTGAAGGCAGTCTTGCTGATGTCTTCATATTTTATCCTCACTTGATGATATCCAGATCGAAGATCTATTTTCAAAAATACTTTCGCATCCTTTAACTGATCAAAAAGATCATCAATCCTTGGCAGAGGATACTTGTTCTTGACAGTGACTTTATTCAACTGTCTAAAGTCGATGCACAACCTCATCGTTCCATATTTCTTCTTCACAAATAGGACTGGGGCTCCCCACGGTGACACGCTGGGATGAATGTAGCCTTTATTTAATAGCTCTTCGAGCTGCAATTGCAACTCTTTCAGCTCTAGCGTACTCATCCTATAAGGAGCTTTCGAAACTGGAGCTGCTCCAGGCATCAGATTTATAGAAAAATCAATATCTCTCTTCGGAGGTAGTCTAGGTACCTCCTGAAATACATCCTTGAACTCCTTGAGTACTTCATGGTTTTCCAAATTCAATACTACATCTTGGAATGCTTCTTCCACCCGGGCTGCAAATAATTGACAGCCCTTCTGGTAACATTTCTTCAGCTGCATGGCTGAGATTTCTCTAACAGCCACGGCTCTGGGAATTTCTTGGATTGTTACCTGATTTCCTTCTTCATTCAGACATGTGAACCTCTTGTTTCGACAATCCAGAAGGGCATGGTGTTGGTCCAACCAGTCCATCCCAATTAAGAAATCATATGAGCCTAAAGGCAGAATGTTCAATTCAGCCTTAGTGCTCATGCCTTTCATGTCCACTGAATAGGACTTAACCAATTTAGTGACCTTCCTCTTGGTCCCTATGGCTAATTGCACTAACCAAGACTTCTCATGTTTTCTCTTCGTTTGATGCAAACTTTCCACCACCCTAGGATCTACATAACTATGGCTAGCCCCTGAATTAATCAAAATAACAAGTGGTCGGTTGTTGATCATACCTTCCACTTCAATCACATGTGATTGAAATTCCGCTTGTTTATTGTCCAGGGCTGCATAGATCCTCGACATTCTGCTGCCCATATCCTCCACTATTTCAGCTTGTTGAACAGTATGGATAGTTCTTGCTTTGTCTTTTCTGTGGGGGCAATCTATGTACCTATGATTCCCTTTACAGCCCCAACACTCCATGGGTGGAGGCCTTGGCATCTGTTCACTCCCTTCAACTTTCCTGGCCTCTTTAAAAGATGACTGTCCCCAAGGACTGTTTTTGAAAAAGGAAGACTTGCTTCCCTTTTGCCTCTGTTCTTTCTTAAACCTCTTCTGGTTATCCCAAGCCTTCCAAAAGGTAGGATTTTCTATCTGCTGTTCGTATAGGCATTTCTCCCTTCTTATGGTTTCTTCCATGGTCTTAGGATCATCGTATTGAATCTTGTCTCCAATGGAAGGTGGAAGTCCACTCAGATACCTATGAATTTTAACAGCCTCGTCTTTGATGAATGGAACATACTTCAGTAGTTCCAGAAAACTTCGTTCATACTCATCAATGGTCATACTGCCCAACTTGAGTTCGAAGAACTCCTTCATCTTTCTGTCATAGTATCTTTTAGTCAGGTATTTCTTCTCGAAATACCTCTTGAATTCCTTCCAAGTGACCTCTTTCTCTTGAATGTGTTGCACCTGCACAAACTGATCCCATCACATGGACGCTTTTCCTTTCAACTGATACATTGCAATTCTTCCCTCTGCATGGGAAGAATAATTCTGCAGTTGGAAGTATTTCTTCATGCCCAACAACCATGTCTCGAAATCTTCCTCCTTCTTATGTTCTCCATTGAATGTTGGAGGTTTAATTTTATTCATCTCTCCTTTCAATTCCTCCCTTCCATATTTTTGATGTTTTCAGATAGGGGACGGGCTCGAACTGCTGTGTGTCTCCATGTTCGAATGTTTTTGGGAGAGACTGTGACGTCGGCTACCACTCCTTGATCTACTTCTTCTCCCATGGTCTCTGTGACTCTCTGTCGTACTTGAGTCTCTTCCCTTCTCAAGTTTCTTCTCTATTCTTTCCAGACTCTGTAAGAATTTTAAGTTTAATTTCCCTTGCCGATCCTTGACTTTCATGAGCTTTCGGCTATCGGCTCGACGCTCCTTGGCCTCTCTTTGCAATCCTTCAAGGATTTTCATTATATGTCCTTCCTTATCCATCTCCTTTCCATGCCCATTAGAGTTCGATCCTTCGACTCCTAGGTTAACATCCTTTCCTTCCTGTTCGTCTTCCATTTCATGGGTAATTTGCACTCTTCCCCACTCCATACTCGGCGTTGATTAACTGGAGTTTGGCCTCTGTTGTATTCTGAACACGCACTGTGCAATCCAATTCAAAATTTTCATGCCATTAAACTTTATGAATAACCCACAACGTTTATAACTAATACGAACAAGAACAAAAGACATTTCAACTTCACAAGTCTTCTGAGCTTTGTTTGTTTGTGTGTGTTTTTTTTTTCGGGTTTCTTGAAATTATCCTATTTCCTATTGGGAAATTTTCCTCCCATAGGAACTCTTCGAGGTCTCCCTTCCTTCTATCGGGGTTTTTAAACCAGCAGTGTTTTTGTGGGTTGAATCCCCGATTTCCGATTTCCGATGTGTTACCTTAACGCGTTAGCCCTTGCTATGGGCTCTACACCATGTGACCGCTGACTCGTGACCCCGACCCTTTCCCTTATCGGGGTTTAGGGTTTCGTGAATCGAAATGTTCCAAAACTCTTGACAGCGGAATCCCCGATTTCCCGATTTTCGATGGACTCTGTCCGTGCTAGCCCTCTGGGCTATACCCTTACCACACGGCCACTGCCCATGACCGTGATCAATCCTCCTATTGGGGTTTCAGGATTTGTGATGTCGCGATGCACATGCATTCACAACCCCCAATCCTCCGATTCCCGATGTGCTTTTACACTGGCTAGCTCTCCTGGATCATCCTCTATCAGCCTCTAGTTCGCATGACCATAATATATGACCTCCACCTTACCCTGTCGGGGTTTCGACGGTTTCAATGTCAAAGCGCATACGCTCACGGGATCCTCGATATCCTAATTCCCGATATGCCGTAGCGCCTTTTGCTTTAACCCTTCACGGTTAAGCCCAGGTCCATGTGACCTCTACCCCGTGACCATACTCAAATCTCTCGTCGAGGTTTCGGGGTTCGGAGTTTCAAAGTGTATGAATCACTTGTCACTCGGGTTCCCGATTTCCCGATGAACTTCAAACACCGATGGACTTACTCCTTGTTGGGACTTTCCCCAATGGCAGATCTCTGTCACGTGTCCCCTAATATGAATGGTCCAGATCTTTTCGCGAAATCGTGGATCGCGATTCCATGTGACGAGATCTCTATGTGCTCGAGAACTCTGATTCTCTGATTTTTGACTCTCTCCAGGATTCTGACACGTGTCCTCCTTGGGATCCTACGGCTGTGATTTCTTCAGTGTTTCGAGACTCACAAGGTCTCGGTTCTCTTGACTTCTAACACCCCGCTGACTCCAATATCTCGACGCCTCTCCGGGACTTCTCCTCTACCCATGAGGACTTAAACCCTGGGAAACTTCTGTCAACTCGGACGGTTGATGGGTAATCCCACAGTGATCTTATGACTCACGATCCTCCCGAGTTTAAACTCCTGTTGTGGTCGTAACCTCCTATGCAGTATCCAAAGGCTTTAAACCTTGTGCACATTCTCCAGATCTGACAGTTACAAGGGTTCGAATTCCCTCCTGAACAAATCCTATGGTTCTAACACCATTGGTGTAAATACCTGTTCTTCCCGTGGCCATAGACCACGCTGGCTGCGGTTTCACAACACCGCTATACCTCCTGAGCTTATAGGCATGGTCTAGTAACTCCTATACACTCCGGACATACCAGGGTCCGAAATTGGTCCTCCAAACACAATCTCTCTTCTCAACCTCGGTCCAAAGACCACTCAACTGGCCCATCTAGGCTCAGTGTCGAAGCCTTAGCTCTGATACCACTTTGTAGTGTACCTTTTCACTACCGAGGTTTTCAACCTCTCAGTTACCATTCTATACATGAATGATTACATAATTCGTACAGGAATTATAAGCACATGCATTTAACACAATTAAACACATTTAAATTACAGAGTGAAACATATCTGGTTACTTCTATAATTAAACATTCCATAGAATTCAACATTAACTCATTTACACAGCGGAAAACATGATACATAAACAACACAGTCATGCCAAATGTGATGAAACATAATTCAGATACTTATCTTTTAACAGCTGTAGAATTCACTAACCAGGTGAAGGCCTCCCATGAACCTCCCAGCCTTAGACCACACTGTTCATCAACTCAATAGCGGGTCACCCCCGAGCTGGGACCGAGCTCCACCCCAAGGCAAGGAATCCTAGGCTAGGCTGAGGTTACAGGGAAGACAGTCATACACAACCACCAGGAAGAAAGCTCTCCCAGGAATCTCCCACGCTCACTGCCCACAGACCCTCATTCCCCACATGCCTTTTCCATCCCAAGAGAGTGCACCTTCTCTGTCACCTAGACATTCCTTCGGCTTCCAGTCTCCCTTACCTTGGGTTACAGGAACAGACCGGACCGAAAGTCTCCAGGCTCTATGGCAGCTACAGGGTTCCTTCCAGGAGTTCTCTTCTCCCTCTGCGCACTCTCTCACCTGGAGGAGTCGCTCACAGGCCAACAAGCCTTACACAATCCAATACTGCGTGGTCACAACAACCCATGGGAAACACAGACCAAGGCTTCCCAAAACGGTTCAGCAGTCACAGGATGATCTCACGGCATGATTTCAGAATAGAGGCTCCACGCGCAGGCTAGCCCAGCTTTTCCCCAACAACCAAGGATTCTTCCACTCGAGTTCAACACATGGTTCCCATTCAGGAAATGCACTCCCGAGTTTTCCTAGAACAGACACAGACTCACAGCTCGGGATAGGTTGTACACGGTTTCCTCAGGACAAACACAGGCTTTACGGCTTTCAGAGATGAACCAGCGTATTCTGGCAAATGTCATACCGCTTCCACGCTCAGAGGTTTGGGTTAGAATGGAGGAAGATCCCCCTCACGGCTTACTTCCTCTGTTTTATTTGCATGCACCAGGGTTGACACTTGTCACCCTAGGAACTGCATGCGTACCACAGCGTGCATCCCCTTTGAACGTTCCCTCCCTTGCCAGGAACTTAGGATAAACATAAATGCACATGTCTCTTTTTATAATAATATTAAAAATATTATTTCCCAGGCTTAAGCCCCCTAGGCTTAGCCCCTAGGCTCATCACTCAGCCCCTTTTCCCCACCTTTCAGCCCCTAATCCCTTGCCCACTTTGTGGATGCTCGGTCCCCCATCACTCATTCATCGTGGTCGGTCTGCACTGGCGGTGTTTATATTTTATTAATTGATCTGCATACATACAAGTACATCAGCAGGCTCCTGGCCTTCAACACTTAGGCTCCCTGGCCTAACAATCACATAAGCCTACTGGATTATACAAAACTTGGCTCACCATCCTATAACACATATTTACAATCTCTTTCAGATCATATTTTGCATCGGGGCTCGGCCTTGGGGACACTACAAAGGGAATCAAACTAAAGGAGTGAACTGCAATAGAAACATCTAAAAAGACAAGTAGTCTAGCTAAAAACACTAGAAATGTTGCAGAGCGTGGCTAAGCTTCAGGAAACAACGTAGCGAGCAAAAATACCAATAATAAAGAGACAATATCAAGGACATAGGTCAAAGGAGATGGTGAGAAGGATAGTTCTCATCCGCAAGAAGAAAAAGAGGGGGGACAAAGAAAAGATGAAAATTGAGGCATAGACCTCAACCCCGACTATGAAAAGAATGGGAGCACATGAGGAAGAAATCAGGAAAAAAAATGAAGTACCATTAAAATCCTCCAATGATCACGATCACAGAGAACGATGTGGAGTTGGTAGTAGACAAAGTCCAAGACATAGGAGAGGATGTAGTACACACAGTAGAGGTGAAAAGGGAGGAGATCATGGAAAAATTGATAGAAGTTCACGGCATCCTACAGAGGATACAAATAAATACATTCCATCATCAAGCAGTGCAACAGCCAGAGAAAGAATAGGAAACATCAACGCGGAAGGATCAGGAAGAGACCATGAAGACAGTAGTAGTGAGCAATGACAGATTCACCGTCACACAAGACATGTTGGAGATGGATGAACAGACATTGTAGAGACCAATAAAGGATGTGGAGAATATGGATTTGGTCATGGAAAAACTACTCACAAAGAAGATATATGGATTGCAAGCAATTATAATGCAGGAAGTACAATCTAGAGCTAGGGTGGATGCCACCAACCTACAAATCGACCAAGAGGTGAAGTAGATTTTGCAAGTAACATGTGAGAAAATCACGTTGGAAAAGGAGGAAGAGAAGTAGCGCATCGAAAATCTAGAGAAGAAGCTCACAAATGTATACAGGAGTATACCCAACTACACACAGACACATGAGGTTACAATAGAAGTGAAGATACAACATATTGCACAAACCATGGAGAGGTACAAGTAAAAAATAGCGGAGCTAATAGAGAAGTTAACTCTAAGCACACCTCCAGAGGTGTGAGAGCAGAGGGAATAAGAGGCTACTATGCACATAGAGATTATAGTGTGGGAGGGTAAACAAGTGGCATAATTGTATAATAGGACTGCACAGATTTGGACAAGCCTCGAAGAAGATGAAAAGATCCAACAGTTGGAGCAGAGGGAGGAAACAATGAATGTGGTGGTCTGAGACTTGAAGAAAAGGCAGAAAACCATGGAAATATCCTTTAGAATGAAGGAAATGTAGGAACTGAAAAACTTACAGGCCGAATTAAGGACTATGCAGGAACAAAACCAAGCAAAGCAAGCTCAGTTGGAGCCAATCCGGCAACAAAACGAAGGGATGATTGACGAGCTCCAAACAGAAAATGGAAAATGAGAACAGGTGCTCAAAGAAAGTAGAGAAGTGGTAGGAGAACACATTACAACATGGGTTTTTGAGAAATTAGAGGGGAAGAGTGTAGAGGCCAAAGAGAAAGTGTCAGAATTAGCACAGAAGTTTCATGCGCTAGAGGTAGCACTGCAGAAGGTGCATTGAGGCTAACGTGGCTCGGGACGAACCACATGTTATTGTTGGGGGCCTATTGGAGTAGGAAATTTTGGAGAACAATGCAGCAA
The DNA here is from genome assembly GCA_009831015.1 of Picea engelmannii. Classification (NCBI taxonomy): domain Eukaryota; kingdom Viridiplantae; phylum Streptophyta; class Pinopsida; order Pinales; family Pinaceae; genus Picea; species Picea engelmannii. The sequence continues at coordinate 242,738 of ML794251.1, forward strand.
GTGAGGCATAACAACATGCCACATTTTGAGGAAAAGCAACGCGCGCAACAAGATTTGCAGAAATCCAGTGCAAAAATGGACAAACCTAGCCTAGTTAGGGTTAGGGTTTTAGGATGGATTTTAAGGGTTTCTAACCCATTTTTGTAATATAAATAAGGGGTATGAGGTATATTAGAGGATCATCAGAGAATTATCTAAGATTGAATTGCTAGTGCGACAAGTCTGTTTCGGAGAACCTTTTTGGAGTTTTTGGGATTGGAAGTTTGTTTTGAGAGTTTTAGAGCTCGGATGAGGTCGAAGTATTTGAGGTTCAGATCGCAATATGTGGATAATGGTGTGATCTTGGTCTACCTAACTACTCACTACTCTGATGTAATGCACGTAGTGCCCTTTTTTTATGAATAAGAATAAAGAAGCAGAAGATCTTTGTAGACTTAGCCCCAGGGGGTGAAACATGGTAAAACCATGTGTGTAATGTGTCTTGATGTGTTATTTATACATTTATCATTGAATGGTTATTTAGATGAATGGATGATGTATCTACAATGTGCATTAGATGAAATATGCAAATGAATGAAGGAATGGATGAATGAATCTAATGAATAAGATAATACAATGCATGGTTAAGTAGAAACAAGAAGAAGTAAGAAAGATGTTAAGGTCCTAACCCGCACATAGGTAGATCAATGTATTCGGATGTAATAAAGCTCAATATTAATAAGGCCTTTCAATAAAATAGAATAAGGCGGATGTAAGAAGACCTAATAGAAGCTTCTGCTTCTAGAAGGATCTTCCTCTAGATGCTTCTCTTAATAGACATATTCAGTATAAATAAGAGGCGAGGGTATGAGAACCCTAGCTTGGAGATTATTGTAACAGAGCACTGCTCTACTGGAGGTTTCCCCCTCAAAGAGGCCTGTGAACATTGCTATCTGAATCAAAGTGCTATTTCTGTTGCTATTTCGTATATTATTTTTGTGTATTGTGAAGATTATGCTGGATATTTTACTGTCATTCTGTCATTTCTAGCATTTCATTTCTGTTCTGCATATTTTATATATCGGGTATCTTGCAAGTGGTATCAGAGCACTTTCCTTGGCAGAAATTGTGGGTATTTTTTTTTTTAGGGTAGAGACGTATTCCGGCGTCTTTAAGCCACAGAGATATGTCATTATGCGCATAAACCGCGGTTGAGGGATTCATACATGCAGGAAATACAAGTGGTTCTTAAGCGCACATCTATTGGCCACCCTTGTAACCCCTGTTGGTACCCCTTCGAGTGGTAGCGCATCAGACAACACCTATGTATGGATCGACCTAGATTTCCTGAAGCCCTCTTTAGATAAACCTATCGGCCGCCAGACTGCTATAGTGTCACCGAGAACAAAAATCGGGAAGATACTCTCTAGTACCTGGGTAGTCGGGTAGTACGGCTAAGGGTACAGTCTATCCTCCTTAGTTAGTGCCCTGAGATATTGGGTTGAGTACTACTATTGGACCCCGCACGTATATCAGAGAGATATAGCACAGGGAAAACCCTTGTCTGTAGAACCCTTGAATACCTAACCCCTGGGGAACATAAACAACAACATAAACAAATTAAACTAGCGAGATCTATTGACGCGCATCTGTGTTTGCGTTGCTAAGTAAATACTCTCTGGTTCAGAATTTGGGGATTTCAACACTGCAACATTCTTCAGACCACAATATAACCCCGTCGCTGTAAAAAAATTTCACCATTATTTGAGACCTATTCCATTAGACTCATCTCTTCCCCCTTGTCACATTCATCCATATCATTTTTCGGCAAAAATTTATGACCCTGCCCGCTCCCATTTTTTCACCATTATTTGAGAGCTATTCCATTAGACTCATCTCTTCCCCCTTGTCACATTCATCCATATCATTTTTCGGCAAAAAATTATGACCTGCCCGCTCCCTTTCCAGTTCACCCATCCTCATGGCCCATACCCGTAGCCAAGAACAGGAGTCTCGCTTCAACACCTTGGAATCTGGTTTCCTTAAGACCCAACAAGAAGTGCAACAACTTAGTGCTACTATTGCCTCTCGTGATGCCTCCATAAATGCCTCCATAAATGCATCTATCAATGTAGCTGTGTAGTCCGCCATGGCGGAAGTCAAACACGAATTTGAATCTGTCTTTGTATCACTCTGCACCAAACTCAAAATCCCTCTTGATGACTCTTTTCCTGATGCACATAAAAAGACTGAAGGTGAAACTTCTTCCCATTCCTTTCAACCCCATCACTTTCAAAGGGACATACGCCTTCCG
>ML794251.1:288890-302707 GCA_009831015.1 Picea engelmannii
ACACTACCTGACCTGCGAAGGTCGCTATCAGGTAGTCTATCAGCACGATTTCCTTTTGCTTTCCCATTTAAGGCATAATAAACGGGTCAACATTCCATATTATTTGCTAGGCTGTTTAAAGAATATGGCACATTACTGTCGTATGACAAAAGATCCCACCCTGTCACTCACCCACCATCGCCTTGTCCAATTACTCATTCAAAGGGGTTTTTCCCAACAAAGCCCCCCAGTAAATAATCCGCCCATAAATCCTGCACCAGCTGCTGAAGTCCCTGAAATTCCTGAGGAGAAGCAACATCAAAACCCCCCAGTTTCCCCCGAAGTACCCCATATTCCACCCACGGAACCAACCAGCCCAGTCAGTCCCCCTATCATACCTGAATCGTCGCATACCGCACCAGAGTCTTCCACTCCCGCCATTCACATTCTCAGTGATGACTCTGAACCAGAGAAGTCCGCATGTCCCATCATCAACGAAAGACCTCCATGAAAATGGAAACAAGCTCCCCCTTTTCAACCTTTCTTACGGAAAAAGCGAATAAGAGCCTCCACAAGACCACCCCTGATGATCCCTACTCTAGACACCCCACCTTTCTTCAATATAGATTCTTCAACAAGTACATTGTCTCTCTCAAGAGAGATCTCATCGAACATAAGATAAACCAGAAACCCTAACTAGAATAGGGTAGTGCACCACTAGACCAAGATAGTCCTCCAACAGATAACCAAAACCCTTCACCAAAACACCCTTCCTTTGTAGTTGTGTCTCCTCCTTAGACTTGTGCACTTTTACTTGTGTGAGAGAGCTTGTGTTGTGTGTTATCCAAGTGAGGCACCTAGCCTCTTATAAATACAAGTTGAGCCACTCAAAATTAGGTCAAGACTGACTTGTAGACTTTACCCTTTCTAATTTACAATTGACTTTTGCCAAGGCAAAATAGGGTCGACTTTGCAAATATAACATAATATTATTCTTTAATGTTTTGTCTTGGTTGAATACAATATTTGATTATAAGAATATATTTCGAAGCTATTCAAACTTCAACCCTCCCTCTTAGCAAGGAAGGTATTCTTCAGGCACGATCATCATGACTGCTTATGCACTTTTATACACTTGACCATTGACTTCTTGACTTTTCACGAATCTATATTAAATAATTTTTGTAACCATGTCACCATCCAAGGTCTCATCATCCATCCAGGCTTTATGTCATCACGGGGCTTTAACTTGCCAACTCACACAAAATCTGGCATTTAGTTCATAAATAACTAGTAACTTGTCATCTCACACATAATATGAAATTTGGTTCATAAAGAACTAGTAACTCACCAGCTCACACAGAATCTGGCATCTAGCCCAAAAGGAACTAGTAACTTGTCAACTCACACAGAATATGACATCTAGTTCATAAAGAACTAGTAACTCGCCATCTCACACAGAATCTGGCATCTAGTCCACAAGGAACTAGTAAGATCTGGTTGGCACACTAGGAAACTGGTCCATAATGACCAAACATCTAATCACAAGGATTAGGCGAAGTAGTGGGAACACACTACCCATCTAGCCCAAGGCTGGGAAACACCTCCGACCACATAGGTTGGCCCACTAGCTTGAAAATATGAGTAACTAACCAGCCACGAAGGCATGGCATCTGTTGACCTTGTGCCAGGTCATGTTGAGTGGTGCCATAGTCAGTAACGTGCTCGTGAATGACTACCTATTGTTGTTGCCACATGTTGAATCTGATGTCCCGAAATTGCATCTATAACTCATCACTCCCTCTTACTAGGGAAATCATTCTATACCACACCAAGATTGTCTCTAGAGTACACAAACTTCACTCTCGACAGAGTCTTGGTCAACACATCTATTGTCTTCTCATCTGTAGTGACATATTGGAGCTTCACTACTCCCTTCTGTACCATATCTAAGATATAATGGCACCTGATCTTGATATGCTTGGACATTTTATGAAACATTGGGTCTCAATCAACTTCACACAACTATCGTTGTCACACCATATACTAGCCACCTCTAACTTGAGATCAAACAATCCTTCAAGCAGCTTCCAAATCCACACTACTTCGTTGCTAGCTGAACATGTTGTTATATACTTTGCCTCAGTCGTACTGAGTGCCACACTAGTCTGCTTCTCGATGAAGCATGAGATCATATCTGATCCCACACTGAAGAAACATCCAAATGTACTCTTCTGGTCTGCAACACTACCATCCCAATCTGAATCAGTAAAGCCTTGCAGGCTCATCTCATGATCTGAAGCATAATTGAGTCCATAATCCTTTCAAGTACCTCATCACATGTTTTTCTGCAATCAAGTGAACACATCTCGGCTCAACCATATACTAACTCAATGTGTTCACCATAAAATATATATCTGGACTCATGTTTGTTAAGTACATCAATGAACCAATCATTTATCTATACATGGTGGCATCCACTGTCTCTGAAGATGTATCACTCAATAAATTTAGATTTGTCACCATCGGTGTAGGCATGGCCTTACAATCCATCATTCATAATCTCTTCAGAATCTCCATGGCATATTTTCCTTGGTTAAGGAAAATCTCACTTGGTCTCTGCCATAGCTATAGACCTAAGAAATAATGCATCATGCCTAGGTCTTTCATCTCAAATTCTGCAACAAGCTTCCTCTTACTATCAGTGATGAGTTTCTCATCTCCTATTAAAAACAGATCATCCACATATAATAGTAGGATCACTAGTCCACCATCCACAACCTTGAAGTATAGTTTGGAATCTGCTTTACTCTTGGTAAAGCCCAAGCTCATCAAGAAACTGCCAATTCTACCATACCATGCTCTGGGTGCTTGATTTAATCCATACATGGACTTCTTCAATCTGCAAACATGTGTATGTCTGTCATGTGTCTCGAAAAGTTGTGGCTGCTCCACATACACTTCTTCTTCTATTATACCATTTATAAAAGTTGTATTCACATCCATCTGATGTACCTTCAACTTCTTTATTGCAGTTATCACAAGTATAGCTCTAATTGAAGTGTATCTTGCCACATGAGAAAATATCTCCTCATAATCTATTCCTTCTTTCTAGGAGAAACCACATGCCACAAACCTTGCCTTGTACTTCTGGATACTTCCATATGTTGAATGTTTCATCTTGTAAATCCACTTAGAAGTTACCACTGTCTTCTCTTTCGGTCTTGGAATCGCATCCCAAACATCATTGTTTACAATGGATTGGCACTCTTCAACCATGGCACCCTTCCATTCTTTCTTCTTTGCATCCTCTTCATAACTGGTAGGCTCAACTTCAGTAATGTCACTTAACAATGTCACATAACTAGAGTATGGTCGTGGTATCTTTATTTCTCTGAAGGATCCATCTAGAGGACCATACTTCTCTGCATCAAGAATAATTTCCCTAGACCAAGTTGGTCTTGTTTTCTTAGTATTCACCTCTCGGGATGAATTTGCAGGTATTTGTGGTTCTTCCATATCATGATCTTCTAGTACAACATCATCGCCTACATTTGTATCTATAACTCTTAGTATTCACCATCTTGCTTATGATTGGTAGGGATTTGTAATGTATATGAGAAACCCTTCTATGCCAAAGCTCACTTGGAATAATTTTATTGTTTACTAATGCTGAAACTAAATGTCTCTTTAACTTGTATAGGCCTCCTTCTTGGACATCAATCACTACAACATCATCAATAGATTTTCCTTTTGGCCACATGAGAACTTCACCATTAATGAAAGAAAATAAAAATATTTTCTCATCCAAAGTTGAGATAGAAAGGATATTCTTCTTCAAACCAGGCACATACAAAACATCCTTCATCTTCATAGGTTTTTCGGAATCCAATTCGTAAGATGATTCTCCTACTCCTTTGGTGGGATATTGATAGTCATCACCAAGATTTACCTTGTGGGGTGAATCTTTCTGAAATAATGTTGAGAGAGAATCCTTGTAACCTGTCATGTGCTTAGTGTTGGAGAAATTTCTATCTTTGACACACTAGTTCAGTGGGAGTTAACTAACTAGTTCTATTTTAGACTTTATATTTAGATCATCACTATTATACTATTATGCATGCATGCATTCTGATATTATGGAATGTTATGTCCTATATATGAGTGTATTCCACTCTTTCATTGTATCATATTGATCATAATTTATGTATCAATCATCATCTCATTGAAGTAGTGTGAATATATTTTTTCATTCTTCCATATTGAATCTCTCTTCCTTTCTTGATAATATTTTTTTGTACTTGCATTAGCTATATCTCTTGTGCATGTTTCGATGAAACATTGACATGGTATCATAGCTACGCTGCTTGGAGCAAGCCAGACAAGCCAGAGAATAAGGAAATCATATTTTCGGCGAGCAAAATATGTGTTACAGACATGGTTGCACCCTCTCCTTGACAAAAGGAGCGATCGTCGCACCCAAACTTTTTTTTAAATTCTACGTCGGTCGCACCCTAGACACTGGAAAATTGTGACCAAGGTTGCTCCCAATACACTGGAAAAGGACGACCATAACACAACAAAGGGCGACCACTAAGGATTGGTCGCTATGTCTCTTAAGGAAAGGTGTGACCGCCTCTAAAAACACCTTTTTTTTTGTAGTGATTTCTCCCAAAATATTAACTTTTTGAGGAAACAGATTGCATGGAAAGTAAATTGACCCATTCTGCAAGTGGGTTTTCAACCATTTGGAGAAATTTCTCACCATTTTCTTAGAAAGGAAGTCAGAAGGTTGTCTCCTGAAACTAATACAAATTTTCCACTTAAAGTGCCCTATCTGCAGTGATTTCTCAGTTTTTCACTTGCATATTGAAAGTAAATTTTTAGAGATTCTCATAAATAGTGGGAGAGATGGATAGGACATCTATTCTACAGTCAAACTTGGTGGTTATACTCACACCATACAATTATTTTGATTGGAATCTCAAGGCAGAATTCCAACTCAGAAGGAAAGGACTGCACAACTTGATGATTGGGACATAAACAAAACCTACATCAGCAATTGAGAAGACAATATGGCTGAACCAAAAGGATGAAGCCACATGACTTCTTATTGAATTGATTTCATTTGATTTATGGTTTCATGTTGCTGCATGCAAGACTCCAAATGAGATTTGGACTACCTTGGAAAGTTTGTTTGGAAAGCAAGATGAGATGAGAGGTCATATTCTTGAGGTAGAGTTGAATACTTTGGATCCTAAATTTTTTGATAATATACAATATTTCTTTACTAAGTTTAAATATTTGATATTGATCTTAGCATCTTGTGGTATTGATAAGTCTAAACAAGTGGACCAACTTATTCTAACAATCTTGGCCAAGCTAGGACCATAATATGTTGTCTATGTTTCCACTTTCTGTTATGGCAAGTATCTTATGGGAACAAATTGGAAGATGCCTACCATGGACCAATTCATTGATTCTCTCACACATGAGTAGACAAAAATCATTCAGATGGGCCTAATCAAGGATCCCAAAGCACATGTGCTCACCATGCATGATGGAAAAGGATCATCCAAACAGAACGAGAAGGATAGATATTCCAAACCCTTCAACAATTCTTCAAGTTCCAAAGACTCTTCATATTCCAAGAAGAAGAAGAAGGGAAAGCAATGCATTTACTGCAATAAATCGAATCATGAAGAATCCACATGCATGAAGAAACATATCGATCTTATGGCACATGCACTTCAATAAAACAACCTTGGAAACTTCATTCCAGAGGGAGTCAAGAAGAAAAAGGAAGAAGATATTGCTCCTAAGAAAGGTAATAATCATGCTCTTGTTGTAATTAATTCCTCATCTGATTCATGGATTATAGATTCTGGTGCATCCCATCATATGGCAGTGAAAGAGAATTTTTTCTCTTCTTTGAGTCCATGCTCAAGGCCCCATATTCTCATGGGCGATTATACTCCAGTGGTAGTAGCAGGAGAGGGAAGCGTGGAACTCCATAATGGTAGTTTTGAGAATGTTTTACATGTTCCAAATCTTTCTATGAATCTTCTCTCAGTTTATCAGATCACTCAGAAAGGTAAAAAGGTTTAATTTACATCAGATTCAGTTTATGTACTTTTCATGCATGACAATTCCATCATTGCAATTGGTGAGGTGGATCACAAGTCAAGGTTGTATAAATTCACTAAGTTTTCTTATGATGACTCCTCTTTTCTACTTACACATAAGAAGAGTACTTTGCATGCACCTCCAGTGAAACATGCAGATACTCTTGTGCTTCCATCAATTTCAGACATCAGAGATGATTCCATACACTCAGATTATGTACATGGAAATAAGCAGGTAGTACATCCAGATAAGAAGCCAACGCTGAAGCTTCAACAGATGCCCAAGAAGGAAAAGTTCATACTTCAGGAAGCAGGTATCCTTGCAGGGAAACCATTGGATTCGAGGAGGACTCAATCTCATCATGAGGATCCTTCTCATGTACTTTCAGCTTATGAACCTATGATTCCCATGAATTGCTATATGGTTCAATATACTAATCCACAGACCTGCAACAAGGTTGTGGGAAACCCATTATGGAAAGAATCCATGCAGAAGGAGTATGAATCACTCCTAAAGAATCAAACTTGGCATATGGTTCCACTTCCAATAGAAAGGAATATTTGTAGGTGTAGATGGGTCCATAGGATCAAGAGGTACAAGGCTAGACAGGTTTCCAAAGGAATTCATCAAATCCATAAAAAAATTCTACATCTTCATGAAGACTTTCAGTGAGAAAAAGTTTCAAACTTTGCGAGATTGTCTTGCAGTGAAGAACACAATTTCCTAGCAACTACCTTTTCTTCTTTTGATGCATTTTCTTTTGAGGGGGGTTTTGTTCCCACGTGGTTTTCCCTCTTTCCTCATTTTTATTCATTTTTCATTAGTTTCATTTTACATGAGTACCTAATATGGCCTAGTTGTCGGGACTCATTTTTTACTCCATAGTGACGTTCAAGGGGGGGTGTTGGAGAAATTTCTATTTTCGGCACACTAGTTCAGTGGCAATTAACTAACTAGTGCTATTTTAGAATTTCTATTTAGATCATCACTATTATGATATTATGCATGCATGCATTCTTCTATTATGGAATGTTATGTCCTATATATGAGTATATTCCACTCATTCATTGTATCATATTGATCATCATCTATGTATCAATCATCGGCTCATTGGGTGTAGTGTGAATATATATTTTTCATTATTCCATATTGAATCTCTATTCATTTCTTGATAAGATTTGTTTGTACTTGCTTTAGCTATATCTCATGTGCAGGTTTCGATGAAACATTGACACTTTGAAGCACCTCTATAAATAAGCCATGTGTCACTTCCATGAGTGACTATGCATGTAAGAGCTGAGATCAATATATATTCTTCATTTGAGTCTTTTTCTTTGGTTTTCTCATGATCAAGTTAATCATCTTCTGTGGCATGAGCATGATGTATTTTATACTTTCCTTTTCTGACCCGACCTTTAGATTTGGGACAGTTTATTGCAATGTGTCCCATCTTCTGACATATGTAGCATCTGTAATTTGATAAATCCTTCTTAAACTTTTGGGTATTTTGTAATCCATGAGGCTTTTTGTGTGAATGAACTCCCTTCTTGCTCTTTCCTTTTCTTGTATGAGATGCTAGAGCTTGATTTTCCTCATCACCTAGTTTCTCTTCTCTTGCTTCCAATCTAGCTTCTTCCTGAGTGAATTCCTCCCATAGTATGTTAAACCTTGTTAGCCTTCTTATAGAACATATTCCATGAATGAATGATTCCCAAGATCTGGGGAGACCATTCAATGTAGTCATTACTAATTTAGCTTCTTCGATTGTGTCTCCAATGGCTTCAAGTTGTTCTTTGATTTGAGATACCCTTGTGAAATAGGATTGGATAGTTTATGAATTTTGCATCTTCACATTTTTGAGTTGTGTCCTCAAGGTCATCTTTCGTTTGATATTCTTGCCTTCATACAATTGAGATAAGGCATCAATCATTTGCTTGGGAGTTTTCAATGATGATACATGAGGGATCAAATGATCCTTGATAGAATCAACAATAATTTTTTTTACCTTAACTAGGTGCTTTTTGTATTTTTCCTTGGCCTCATCTTCATTTGGTTCTAAAACTTCTTCTTTAACGAAATCTTCTAGATCATTCTCTTCTAGAATGAGAATCACTCTATACTTCCATGCTCGGAAGTTATCGACACGCTCAAGCTTCTCATCAAGCTTGGTATTGGGCGCCATCTTGTCCTTGAACGAAAATGCATTGAGAAAAAATAAAAATAAAAATCAAAGAAAGGTTTTGTACTCACTAGAGAGTTCTAGGCACCAAGATGAATTGCTCCAACTTCAATCTACAGCTGCTAAGACGTCTTGAGCTAGGGTTTTATGAGGAAACCCTAATTTTTCAAAATGTGAACTTTGGAATTTTTCTCCGAGGGAAAGGTGCACCCTCCTAAGGTGAGATCCTTGGTGGTTTTACTTTGACAAACATCCTCCAGAAAGTGGGAGAAATCACCTTCTAGGGTTTTCTGTAGTTGCAACACCAATTGCAAGTTTCAAAAATTCGTCAAACTGAGAAACTAAACCAAAGGAGAGGTGCGCTAGGCTTAGGAGAGTCTTCCTATGGTCTTTAATTCCCTAGTGATTTCTTCTAGACTGTGCAAATGGCTTCTTTCAGGCTTGTTCTGAAACCATGTTAAAATTTCTCTTAAGAAGTTAAGTGTGTTCAATATTATTTAACTTTAGACTATTAAAACAATAATTTCATGCATAATGATCATTGAAAGAAAGACATCCATAGTATACACAAGATTTATCCTGGGAAACCCTTATGGGGGAGAAAACCCAACAAAGCTCCTTTAACATAGATTCTTCAACAAGTACAATGTCTCTCTCAAGAGAGATCTCACCAAATAGAAGATAAACTAGAAACACTAACCAGGATAGGGAAGCACACCACTAGACCAAGATAGTCCTCCAATAGATAACCAAAACCCTTCACCAAAACACCCTTCCTCTGTAGCTGTGTCTCCTCCTTAGACTTGCACGCTTTTATTTATGTGAGAGAGATTGTGTTGTGTGTTCTCCAAGTGAGGTGCCTAACCTCTTATAAATACAAGTTGAGCCACCCAAAATTAGGTCAAGGCCGACTTGTACGCTTTACCCTTTCTAATTTACAATTGAATTTTTCCAAGGCACAATAGGGTTGAATTTTACAAAGGCACAATAGAGCCGACTTTGCAAATATAACATAATATTATTCTTTAGGGTTTTGTCTTGGTTTAATACAATATTTTATAATAAGTATATCTTCCGAAGCTACTCAAACTTCAATAGTTTTCCCATTAGTCTCATTTTCTTGAATCACCATATTTCAATTTCTATGGAGAAAAGTAGCTCTTAAGATCGTTGATATCATATTTTTATGGTTTTAAGCACATAATGGTATTATTATGTTTGAAGTCAACTATGGAAGGATGGAGCTGAATAGGAGACATAAAGGTGATAGTGTATTCTTGGTTGTAAGTGTTTCATTCTCACATTGATCTTGTTAGGTTTTAGGAAAGGTGATAATGGATTCTTGGTTGTAGATGTTTCATTCTCCATATTGATCTTGTTAGATTCTCATGAATTAGTAATTTTATTTTAATTATTTCCTTATATGTATAATTTGAACCTAAGTGGTTTATAAGAGAAAATGAATGATTCAATATATGTCATTGTCTCAAGCTGAAACCTTTGGGAATGTCATATGAAGGTTTAGTTACGTTGTGTTTTTTGTTGTTTTGTTTTTCTTTTATTTTGTCCAAAAGTTTATATCATTATTTTTGTTTCTTCTATTTCATCTCAATGTTTATATCATTATTATTTTGCATTTTTTGCTCTCTCCTTTCCCCTTTTAAGGGGAATGTTTATCAAGTTCTTGAGTCTACAAGGATTTAGACTCTCTTTTCAAAACATACAATATTTTCACTGATTTTAGAGTTATTATAGGATGTCATCATCATAATATTGGACCAACTTCAAATAATATCATTTTAGATGCAAATATCTTTATGGTTCCAATGAACAACATTAATATGAAACCTTCCCTCAAATTACTTCATCATTCACATTTGCACATTTAACGGGGATGTTAGTTATTATGAGTGATGAAATTAGGGATGTACCATGTAATAGTTTATTTAAATTAAAAATCTTCGATATCTCTAAAAATATTGTTCTTAAAAAATATTTTAATAAGATCATTTTGACTATTAAGTTGAGTTAAGAAATTTAATGTTAAGAATGAAAATAAATCTTTGATTTTTTTTTGTCTTTGTTATTGGATAGTGAGAGGTTTCTTAATTGACAAGAGTCTGATTTGTGAGTACAAATTTAACAATTATGTTTATTGTCAGCTTTGATCAGTGAGTTATTGGAATTCGAATAGGTTTGAAGTCACTTTCTTTGAATATTATTTAAAGGTCATTGGTGTCAACAGGTCAACGTTTCAAACCACCTGCATTGTTGTTGGCCAAGTCAATAATTTAAAAGAGCAATGTCTAGTCTTATAATTAAATGCCCTTCCTTTAAGCATGAAGGAGTTTTTGTGAAGTCATTTAGTTTTATGTGATATCCAAGTACGCATATATCTAGATCTGAGTTCATGACCCTGACAAGCATGGAATTTCATCGTCATCATTGGTAAAGAGGGCCCTTTTTATTTCATGGAGCAAAGCCAGATATGTACCATATGCTTGTGGAAGCTATGGTTGGCACTATCAAGAGTACCTCACAATTAAGTTGATTGGTTGGAATGTTTGGAGATAGATGTGCTAGCATGAAACAATGATGTGGCATGTATTTGTGGAATTCCTTCACCATTTTTGTAACCTTGCAAACCATATTCTATCAAGAGGGTCAATATCCAACTCAACTTCGATTTCACAACCTATTAACAAGCATCAGGAACACAACTCCATTACAACAAGACTACAAGATCCTTTAGTGTTGTCCACAGGTACATCACTCTTTACAATAGAATTTAAATCCTTGGATGCATCCATACACCTTTTTGCAACAATAATTTTGTTCTTATAACACGATAGGAAAATGCTTCTGGCATTCAACAAGCCAATAGCATATATCACAATAAAATGTATTAGTCGTGGTGACCTTAAGGAAGATGTTGACCACCAATTACAGAAAATAATACTTTTATGTATTGGCCATTGAGTTATCTTGACATGTAATTTCTAGGATTGTTTAACAAAGCATTAGGAAAATTCATTGAAATTGCCTACCCAAAAGGATTTAACCTTTCGAACTAGTGATCATATGTTATTGTGGAGTTTGATGTATATATCGACCCACCATGGGACCAAATCAAACAAAACAATGTACCAATCCCACCTGTAAAGCATGTCAACATAAACAAATTTTTCTCAAGATGGGATAGGCTTTGATTACACATAAATCATAAGGCCTAACCCTATCCAATGCAACCATATATATTGAAAATGTTGAATGGCAAGAGTTAACCTTCACAATAATATTAGGCATCAAATCATTAGCATGATTGCAAATATCACCCTCCTTTTTTAAACATTTTGCAAAAAATGAAGGACAATGTTTATATTACACTGAAAAAAGAAAAAAAGAAAAAAAAGGAAGAAGAATCATGTTTAGATTCTTTGTCAATTTGACACATTTTAATCTTCTTGTATCAATAAATTTTTTCCATATACCTTTTGCATGACTACATACTATGTATGTGCATGCATTGTTATGAACCAAATTCTCCAAATAACATAAAAATAGAAAGAAGAAGTAGATCCACGCCTTTAAAATGATAGATATTCAATGAATAAAAAACCACTTCGAGGGGCCAATCTCCCTTTACAATATATCCAATACACAAGGAAAGATGTCTGCACAAATGAATCACATTTATTATAAATAAGATATAAAGTGCACATGATATAACTTAGCACTAAGCAAACCTAACCATAACTAATAATAGACTTTACCAGTCAAATCGTTGGATGGAGGGGGATCCCTTGTCCCACAAACAAGGGGGTCTCCTACACCAATTTGGTGTAGCTTGGTCGTGACCTTAAAAATAAATTATTATTATTATTATTATTATTATTATTATTATTATTATTATTATTATTATTATTATTATTATTATTATTATTATTATAACATACACTCCATGACTATATAGACATCATTAATTCCTTAGATTTCTTATAATATTTATGATGCTATCCATTTACAACCCACTTCATACTATATTAAAAAAACATATTATTATGATATATATTACTAACACAAAACTATTAAATTTTTTTTTATCTTAATATAATACCATACCATCGTATCATGATATTTAACCCCAAAAAAAATCATTATAAAAAAAATAATTATCATCTCTTTTTTTCCCTTATTATAAAGACTTAAAGACTTACTCTTTCATTTTTCTTTTTATATTCATCGCATTTATAATTTTTAATAATTTAAATACTTAATAGTAGTTCCATATTTTAATATACTAAGATTTACTTTCTCTCACAAAAACCTATAAAATATCATGATCAAAACAATGAAAAAATTCTCGAATAGAATAATTACACCGAAAGGCGTATACCTATTGACAATGGGCAGATTTAATAGGGGTTTAGTGCTTAATAAGTTTTCTATGGACAGGATTAAATATGGCTGGAATATTCTTAGTAGTCACACAAAATAAATGGTTGTGATTTCAATCATTAACTTCCTAGCTATTATAAAGACATCCGTTTATGTGTTTACTTTTTTACATTTACCTAATCATATTTAAAAATTACTTTGATAGGTAACTGATTGCCACCTAGAAATTAAAATATTAACACCACATAAATGAAGCTCAACCGTTTATTTGTTAATCAATAATAAAATTTAATATATTCTTTTAAGGATTCTTTTCATCTTATCAACCTTTCGGCGTTGATCAGCCACAATTATGTGACTGTGCTAGTTTTATACCATTTAATAATAATAATATAAAAACCTTCTATATATGTCCATGTGATATATTTTCCCTTATTATAATTTATTTATTTTTTAATTTAGATACTTAATAGTCCTTTAATATATGAAGATTTACTTTTTCTCACAAAAACCTATAAAATATCACCATCAAAATAATGAAAAAAAATGCAAATAAAATAATTTTATACCGTTTAATAATAATAATATGAAAACCTTCTTTATATGTCCACATGATATATGTTGGCAGAAAGATGTGAGCAGAAAGGTCTTTTCCCTGGTCCACGTGGACAACAATTATATGGACCCAATTGAGGGACTCTGGGTAACAGTGCATCATGGGAACACGTTAAGCAACGTTTTCTGTCGTTTGTCGGCCTTCCACGAAAACTCATTTTCGTTACATATTACTCCATTGCAAATTATTAGGTCTTTAGAGCTGCAGAGCTTGACCAACTCAGTACCAAACAAATTTTCAATTAGGTCTTCAGAGCTTCTTTTGTAGCTATTAGATAAAACAAGGTCCTCATCTAGCCATAAAGGATCATGGTTGGGGTCATTACTTAAAAGAGTAGCTTGTTTAGTTGCAGTCCTAGCATTAAAGTCTCCTAGTAGGAGGATAATACTTTCATTTTTCAAATTATAAATATCGTGTTCTAAATTATTATTATACGGACAATTTTTATCTAGATTATTTTTCTTATAAAAAATAGAATTAATAGGTGCAAAATAACAAATTTCTATATACATCTTCTTA